>VDFB02343343.1:0-62893 GCA_007258455.2 Sequoia sempervirens | reverse complement strand
TTTCATGAATTGGCCCAAAGTAATGAGGCTAACAGTACTGCACTTGAAGCTGCAAATCATATAATTAATCGCCATCAAAACTTCTATGATGAATTGCAAGGTGATGAACAGGGGTTAGTTGTTGCTGCCAAGAAAACTGTGATTACATTCTCTGATGATAAAGGTGAATTGAAAGAAGCCACCAGGTGGAAGAATGAATGTGAGTCAATGCTGAATGAAATCATGAAGATTGCTTCTATAGAGGATACAACATTGGAAGAAGTGAGCGAGCAAAATGAGGAAATGGTCAAGATGGAAATCACTATCTGGAATGCTGTTGGAGATGTGGACACATATGAGCGCCGAGATTATTTGGACGACCTCGCTAAGACTCACTTGTGGCTAAATAGAGCCTAATTATTCTCTATCTTTTGTTTTGTAATTTGTATTTCCTATTTCCGAAAGGATGCGTCCTTTCATATTCTCAATGTATAAATGTTCATTTTGAAAACAATATGTACGCATGGTAGGTAGGGTAGGATAGAGAATAGAAAGTACAGTGGAACACCATGTTTCATAGGGTTGAGACTCTGATTTATGTTTTGAAGCTATGGAGATATCAATGAAAATCATCTGATTTGCTGGCATATTTTGGTGTCAATTGTTGTGTCGTGCCTATTGAAAGAATTATTTAAGTAGTCTCTAAGATTGATGTTGCTTGGTTATTTAAATTAGCATAACATGTTTATGTCTGGTTTATCAGTACGAATTTGCAATATCTATGTGATTGGTCGATAGGTTCTTTCAAGGAAGGATTAAATCTTTTTAATTAATCACAGTAATTAGGGAATTTCATTTAGATCAGTAAGAAGAACTTAATAATCACAATCTTGCATGTTTATACTAGTTATAAACAAAATATGCCAAACAATTTGAATAATGTCCAGAAAAAAGTCAGTTGTTTAAGATTTCATTTGACTCCGTATATTATATAAGGCAGCGGTCTCACCATTTCCATCATTTAATTTCATTCATATTTTTTACATTTATTGATTGAGTATATTAGGGTTTAGTCTTCATTTTAATATACAATATATGCCAAATTTGTTTATTTTGTCCATTCCAATCTGCCATCATGGACAAATCATGGCATGAAGAGAAGATCAATAGTGAAGTCTGCTTCATTTGTTATAGGTTCACCCACATAGGTCTAGCAACTGAGAGTAGAAGGTTTAATTGTTTCCCAAACTCCCTTGCCTCTATTACCCTAAAACATTGTGGAAAGCTTGAAACCTTTATGGTCTAAACCTACATTTTTTGAGAGCTAACAATATCTCCTGTGAATCAAATCCATGTAATGACTAATACTCCACACAGGTGGTAATCCATCAGGTACATTATCTAAAATGATCTCCTCATACTCTGTCAACAACTCCTTTATCTCCTCTGGTTGTTTTTATTCATGCTTCAAGTCTTCAGCCTTCTTAGGAACCAAGGCATAGCACATGTTCTCATGTCTCAATCCATCCATAAATCTCCTTCCATCAACCAAACAAATTCTAGCTCTCATACAAACCTCAACTTTAGGAACATCTTCCAATGGAAAATAATTATGCTTCATCCCATTAGCAACAATGGTATATGTGTTCTTCTTTCCATTATGAATAGCATGTCTATCATACTGCCAAGGCCTTCCCAAAAAAACATGGCATACATCCATGGGCACGATATCACACAAGACTTCATCATGGTAATTTCCTATCTTCAATTTCACCAAACATTGTTCACCTACCAGTATCTTATGCTCATCTTGAATCCATGCTATTTGATAGGGATTCGGTTGTTTCAATATTTCCAACTTCAATTTGGTCACCATTTCTTTAGAAACTAGGTTCTCAAAGCTTCCACTATCAACAATCACTTTGCAACATTTTCCAACTACCTTGCATCCGGTTCGAAACAAATTCTTTCTCTGCAACAGTTCTTGCTCCACCTCACTTTGACACAATACTCTTCTATTCACCAAAACTTCTCCATCTTTCGGTATGTTAGATGATCTAACATGATCTTCCTCAAAAAAGGTTGTTCTTCAATTGTTTTCTATCTTTCTACTTGTCTCTCCTTGATTACATTCAAATTCTCTATGTCCCTCTCCACCACATTTAAAACAAGTCCCCCTAAATACTCTTTTCTCCTATCGCCTATCATATTTTCTATAACCCTCATTCCGGTAACCATATCCTCCTCTTCGATAAGATTTTCCATCATTTCTACAGTACAAATCATCATTCTTACTAACTTCCTTATCTTTATTCTAATATGTAAAAGTTCCTCTTCCTCCTCCAGTAAAAAATATTCCTCTCTATCTTTTCTCATGTCTTTTGTTCAACTTCTCTTCTATTTTTAGGGAACATTGATATGCCTCTTCCACACTCTACAACTTGATCAAACTAATCTCATCCTATATAGACAACCTCAAACCATTCGCATATCTAGCTACTTGCTTGATTTCATCCTCCGAATATCCAAATCTAATCTTCAACTTGTAGAACTCTTCAGTATACTTTTTCACACTTGATTCCTTCTACTTCAAATTTTGCAACTTCTAGAACAAACTGATTTGATAATCTGTAGGCATAAAAATTTTCTTCACCTTATTCACCATCTAATCCCACGATTTTATCTTCTCTTTTCCTCTTCTTCGCCTATATGTCTGCAAATGTTCCCACCAAAGGGATGCATGTCCTTTTAACTTTGTAGAAGCAAATTTCACCTTCTTATCTTCAGTGGTACCTTCAAAATCAAAATACTTCTTCATCTTTGTTATCCAATCAAGCAATTCTTTTGAATCCAACTTACCACTATAATCTAGTGGATTGAAATGTGGCTTAGTATTTTCTCTAGTTAGGGCTCTTATGCACCTCTCTTCTCCCTACTCCAGGCCAAGTTGATCTTCTCTTTCCCTTTCTTCCTATACTTCTACCTCTTCATCACTCACATCATCAATTAGTTGACCTCTTCTCTAGGTTGTTTCGACTGCATCTAATATGGAAGCAATTCCTCTCAACATCTCCATTAAAGTTGGGTATGCATTTCCATGCGCTCCATTCCCTCTAAAATTTCTTCTTCTTGACATCTTTACACAAGTCCTTTATAGCTATAGGTCAGATCCTCAGTCTGCTACCCCACAACAAATCTTCAACAAGACTCTGCGAATTTTGACTACCTCACATGGATCAAATATCGCTTTGATACCAATCTAGTGCAGCCACAGTAGGAGGGTCCTCAAAGAGAAAAATCCAAATCATGCAGAAAGATTCACACAATAGAAGCAACATGAAAATTGGAGGTAAATGCAAATTCAAATATTCTTATTAACAAAAATTTTGATTACAATCGGTCGATAACATCCAGGCTTACAGATTTGGCTCACAAGCTTAATATAACATGTTCAAAATACAACATTCCTATATGCTCCTTAACATGATCCAAAATCTTAGATCTCAAATCTATTATCCATCTATCTACCTTTCTAATGATCTATTACAATGATTTATATCACATCTTGAGATCCAGAATCATCCGTGTCGGCCAAAGATCATTACAATCTTCAATGAAATAAAATGTAATGTGCACATGAATAGGTTGGCCTCAAAATTGAATTACTCCTCGGTGAATGCATAGTATGAAGTTTGGACCTAAATTAAGGTCAGGGGACACTCCATAGAATGATTTAAAACACAGTGTAAGGATCCGCAAGTTATGGGAAAGATCCATGAGATCGAACTAGTCATTAGGTTTGAAAATTATTTTGGTGCGGGTTCAAGAAACTGCTATTAAATCTGGAAGTGATAACTTTCCAGAAAAAGATCCAATCATTCTCAAATCTTGGAATAAGGCAAATGACCATGTCCATGATGTACACATAGACCCATAGTGTTTGGTGAGAAAATATGATCAAACACTGAATCTGCCAACTTGAACTGAACAAAGAATTGAACAAGAACAAAAATTGAAAGAAATATTTTTGGTTGATGCAAGATTGTGAAGAACCAAGGATGCTCCTGCATCACAGGACTTTACCTTTATTAGAAGCATTGGGTTCTACTTTCACTACAAGAGTTGCAAAGGGTTTAGAAGGAGCAGTCCTGCTGGATCTCCTTGGTCCAGATGATTCTCTAGCCATTTGCTCTCCCATGGCTCTACCTTGTGCAATATGTTCATGAGTGAATCCTACCTCTCTAAGCTTCTTATCTACATTATTTCTTATCATAGGCTTCCTATGCTCCAAGTGAACTTCCATACATTTTTTTGCATAAGTCCCAACTCTAGGTTCATTGATATCTTTTGAACTTTTCAACAACACTTGTACACAACCCTCAGCTTCATCCTCAGTATAACCCAACGGTTGTATCCATCCATTTTGGGGTTCAATAGCTTCAATCATGCACTCATCAAAGGATACATGAAAAATGATATCATTCTTGTATTTCTCAACAACTTTCTTAGGAATCCTCTCTCATTCATATTGCTCTTGAACATAGCAAAGAACTATCATAGCATTATTTGTAGCCTTCAAATCACCCAAACTATGCATGTAGTCAAATATTTGATGTGCTACCAGTCTGGATGAATCCCAAAACACTACATCATCTCTTTCGGGAAGTCTCTTAAGGAAATATAACAACAAACACACAATCAAGGAGCCAAATTTAAAAGCATACTTCTTTTCCCAGGTCATCTTCAAGTTCTCAAACAACTACTGTCAAAGAAGTTCATAGAAATCATAATTTGAAACATTAGCTACTATATCATAACAGTGTAAATTGTTGTAGTAGATACAAAATTCTCTCTATTAGTGAAGTAGATCTTGTGTCTGATCATTACTGCAACATACTTCACATCAGGATTGGTAATAGGCTTTGTAGTAAGAGCTCTCCCATCATATGTAGCTCTGGTAAGTTCCATTGCCACTTCATTCTTCATAGACTTCAACATTGGTACTAGTTCGATGTCACAGAGTCTGGTAACTTCCTTAATTGCTTCCATGGTAATAAGATGAGGTCTATCAGTCCATAAAAACTTTTCATACATTTTTTTGAGAGCTAGTTTTACATACTTATCATCAACTATGGAGCTGAAATTGGGAAAGTAATTCCATTTATCCAATTTCTTCATAACACTATTTGAATATTCAAGTTTTACCAAGAAATCATCCCTAGTGAGCTCATTTTTCCAAATATCTATCAATTTACTATGATTTTATTCCTTAGTTTTGACTCGAATATACATTATTGTGTCTTCGGTCAGCATAACCCCGTGTGGAATCGATAAGAAGGTGACCAGAGGGTTGTCTTTGAAAATTTTCATAGAATATTTCTTGTATGATGGTCTAGGTCTTTTTGAAACATTAAAAACTACAAGGGTCATCATTTCTCCAAAAAATTGAGCTCAAATGATTTTAGAACAAAGATTCACACAAACTCACAATAGCACAGAAGAGTAAAATACCTTTTTCCTTCGCAAAATACCAGAACTAGGGTTTGCATAGCTCACCCTCCAAATCACCTCAAGAATGCTCCAAATTTCTCTCCAATTTCTTTAAATCACAAGTGATCAAAATTCCTTACTAATCCATTTTATATATCAACGATTTTCCCTAATTCACATTAAATGCAGTAGATTTCAAAAAGCTGAAAAAACCCTTCTCCATTGCACTAAAAACCTTAATTTGCTCCCCAAATGAACATTTCTGCACCTTTTCATTCAGTTCCTTTTGCATAACCTATGTTTATCCATTCCTTACAACATATCTTCATGCCAAATACTGACATGCCAAATATCTAGGGGGTTCAAACAATTTTCTGTTAAAGCTCTGCCTAAGACCATGCTAGGCCTAATTCTCAGAGGAATTGTCTACACTGGATGGGGCAATAGATGCATCTAATGTTTCTAGCTCTTCTTTCTTCTTCCATATCTTGTTCATTTATTTCTTAACCTCATTCTTGTCAATTTTCTTCACTGGTTCATTCTTCTTTACCAGATCAAACTACTTTCCCTTTTTACTTCTACAAACTCTTGAAATGTGTCCTGATTTGTTGTAGTTGTAGCAGATAACATTTTTCTAAAAAAATTTACTTTCATTTACCCTTGATCTACACTAATTTTCTTTGTGTCCAAACTTATTACATGTATAGTAGTATCCATTAAAATATTGATTCATTCTACCTCCATTAAACCAATTCATCATCTAAGTTATACATTCACTAGATCTATGACCAACTTTCTTGCATACAAAACATTGTCCAGAGAAGGAACTAGCATACTGGTTTATTTTACTTCTGCACTTAGTTTCCTTGTGAGTGAATTTATTACATGAAAATCAAACAACATTGAAAGATGGGTACCTTTGAGAATTTGGCTATCTTATAGGCAATCTTCTAGAAAAGTTTCTTGGATTTCTTTTCCGCTTCCCTTTATCTTGATTCTTTTGATTATCCACTATGTTTGAAGTCTGTACAACCTTAGAACTTTCACCTACTTCATTTCCAAAACCACCTTTGTATTTAGAAGGTCTCTTCCCTACAATCAATTCATCAAGCTTGATGGAACTTGTCTTGAAATTATCTTCACAATTTTTTTCTTTTTCCAGGTCTACTTTCAGGTTCACCACTTCTTGTTCAAGTCTTGTGCATTCATCAGTCTTGCTTTGCACCACTATATTCAGACAATATTCAATTATCTTATTTTCTTCCACTTGCACCTTCAATCTGGTAACCTCTTCATTAGCTTGTTTTAATTGCTCACTTACTTCTCTATGTATTTCTTTGAGCTTCTTCAATTGCTCTTTCAATTTCTGGACACATTGTCTCATCAAGATTTTATTTCAAATTTCTATTTTCACTTTCATCCTTGTCAATATCTTCAAGAGTAGCTCAGAGTTCTTCTTTATCATCCATTTTTTCAATCTTCAAGATCTTCCTCAAGCTGTTAGGCTTCTTCGAAGGAACCAAGCTCTAATACCAATTGTTAAATACCCAAGATATTGAGAGGGGGGTGAATCAGTATCTTCTTAAACTTATTGAAAAAATACCATCCAATTACTCCAATACATATAATAGTAAAGATAAGTAAGGGCATTAATAGAACATAAAAACACACAACACATGAACACAAGAAATTTTACGTGGAAAACCCAAAACAGAAAAAACTACGGTGAGGGTTAGCTCACAATATAGTATAACCAGTTATAAGATATTACAAAAGGGTGGCTCACTGTCAGGACTCATCATCCAAAATGGGAGGCTTGCTACCTACAAGTTACAATAACAAAATGGCTTACAACCAAAAAATGAACTGATAAGATACACCTAACAAGTGTTGATTCAGTTCCTTTGATGCTAAGTAAACTGAATTAACACACTTCATCATTTTTGTACTTCTTCACATTCACACCATGCTTCATATTCACAATCTCAAAACTATCAAATACATCTACAAACATCAATTATGTTAGCCTAATTAGATGCAACCCATATTCACCAAAAATATCAACAGTTGGCTTCAAGCTTGTATAGAATATTTCCAAAAATGATTCATATAGCATGGCCGTCACGAGAACCCCAAAGGACAATAACACAATAATTACAACAATTTTTTTTTATTTTTTATTTTAAATCAACATAACATTCATGTAATACACATTAAGTCATGACATTAATTTCATTTAAGTAGATTCTCTAACACATACATCCCTTGGGGTACACATCGAGTCATTACGAGTCTAAGGTCCACACAACAACAATAAGGAATAAAAACCAAAGATATAATCCCTCACCAAGAAAACATTAACAAATGTAACATATACATGAAAATTCATTGATAAGAAACCATCTGTGAACATAAATACAACATATACATGATTAAATTAACACATTAAATAACAACTACCATGGCCAATATCCACACCAAATTTAACATTACATTCTGATTTTAAATGTTTAAGGACTACAATGATACAAAGTGTTTCACCAGAATCATGATACAAATGAAGAGATGAATACAAAGCATCATAACTGGCTCCAAAACAAGTACAACTCTGGAGTCACTGCAACTGCACCAATCCGCACCTCTTGATCCTCGGTAGGGTTAATGGAGATTGCTTAGAATGTTCCACGACCATGGTCAGAAGGCCACCCAGGTGCTAGGAGCTAACAAAGAGAAAGGGCCTCAACCAAGATCTCATCCACATGGAACCACAAGACTCAACGTCATACAAAAGTATCATAACACTTAGGAATTACAATGACATAATCAACCACATCCAAGAGTCATAAATCCCATCACATAAATCAAAGCAATGACCAGTAAACAAGTAACCAAAGGATGATCATGAAACCCTTCCAAATCAATTGAATTAATAAACATAATACAACTCCAAATTGCAATTAAACAATACAATAACATCATATCACAGTACCATAAGAGTACAAGGTCCAAAACCCAAACATCAACAAGATTTATACAAGACCATAGAATACACCATAGATAAAATAAGGTAAAACCATAAATCAATTCAAACAACTATGTTTCATCAATTCCAAACAAAGAACCACTTCCAGAGGATTTCCAAAGAAGCAACATAATCAGGAGTGTTAGAGGAGAGTGTCATCGCATGGCTTAACATGGATTCTCCAGACTACCTATTGCAAGGTGCCACCTCCATCTACTGACGGATTATCTAGACAACCAAGTGCTAGGAAGCCCGCCTCCATCTATGGTTATCCAGGCTACCTATCTCAAGGAACTGCCCCATAGGGTTGCTCATGCGGAACCGTTACCTTTCGTGAAGACAAGGCAACGATCATGCCAACCACGGCCTTCTCAATCCCCTTTAGTTTGTGGTAGCACTAAAAGGCGGATGAGGCATCAATTATCTTTTTAATGTGATTCTACCCACCCCCTAGTTAATTACTTAGGTTTTCACTTATTAATCACACTCTAACGAGGGCTATCCTGGCGCCCCTTTGTGCACCGACCACCCACTTAGAGCCACTCTCACTCTAGACACTCAAAACATAAAAACCAAATCCAAGGGTTGTACAACATAACAACAACATTAGATCACAATAGAGAAACATGCGAGGCATTACCCATCTCGCTATAAACACATAATCAAGGTCTCAACAATTCTCGTACAACCCTTTTAAGATCATGATACCAAAACACTTGCCACATAAAGAGAGAACATCAACTGTCAATCATCTCAAGCCTCTGGAAGTCAAAAGAATGACAACCCACAAATGAGGGTAAAATGAAGGAATACAGTCCCAACAAAAACTTAACATATGGAAATCTCCTTAACCAAAAGGACTCAAGCGGGCGACCAAAATAATAAGGATCTATCAAACTCATTTATAAATCAAATGTGAACTCAATGAATAAAATCACCTATGAAAACCAAACAACTCAAGAGATACATCGAAACAAATTCATCATAACAATCATCAAACAAACACTTTCTATCCATCCGCAAGGACCAAAATCTAATCACAACCTTATGACACAAAAGAGCTCCCTCCATAAACAAAACTCAAATAAAATAAAATAAAATACATAATCAACTTGATACAAATCAACCGGCTCAAATCAATCATGAAACAAGTAAGCATCCTTATAGAGAATTTACGAAGAAGGGAATAAGGAGATAGTCATCATTTAGAAAATCATCTATTTTACATAAACCCTACATTTATCCAAATATAAACAATCAACTCTTACAACTATCAATTCTCCTTATTACCAAAATAAAACTATGCTAACCAAGAAATTTTCATATCTTCAACATATCCCTATCTACTTCATAAACTTATAAATATAAAAAAACCACACTAATATTCACGTCGCACAATTACATGAATGAATGTTTATACAAAAATGTTCATTTCACATAACGATTCCTAGGTTTAAAAATAATATGAAAGATTCCATTACCCAATTGCCAAGAGTATCCATTAGCCAAACATAATCAACCTATGAGGAACACTATCTTAAACACTTACAATGAACCGGCCATCGAGACATCTCCATAAATATCCCATAAACCAAACACTTATAATAATTCATACAACCACAACAACAATGCTCTAAATTTTATTTTCCACAAATACTCTCATAATAAAATTCACAATTGATCTTGATATTGTTAAAATGCAAGGAGGCTATGACAATAGACTCGACAAGGTCCACAAACCAAACACCTTAGACAAAACAATACACTAGTATCCGATACACTCATGACATCATCATATGCCGACAAATCACCTCATTATATATCTATCAAGGGAATTCCCATGTATTAACTCAGAATAGTCTAATTTAACGTATTTAATCACATCTTACAATTTTACGAAGTTTAAAAGTAAATAACTCAATTTCTCCTAATTAAGTTTCATGCTTAAAATATTTCTCTTAAAATAATACTTTAATAAATATAATATTTAATTACTTATAAATTGAAATATAATTTCCATTTATCCTAACTCACTACTAATATAAACTACAACATTTCATAACCGAGATTGAACACTTTTTAAATAATTGAAATCTCTCGGTAATGTGAATAGTATTATGTGTTAGAAACTATTTATAACAGAAATCCATTTTTACACGAAAAAGGAGCTAGGAAAGGCAGAGATTGACAAAGAAATCAAGGGGATTACTTAAACCTTTAAAATTTTCCAGTTAAGGACAAGCACTGTAGCTGAGACAGATTGACAATGAAATCAGAGATTATTTAAAATCATACACCCTACCATATTCAAATCATTGTTGTGGTAGGTTCAAATGCAACAGAGATTATTTAAATCTACACACCCTACCATCTTCAAGTGCGCCACTGACAGGTTAACAAGGAAACCAGAGAGATAATTTAATTTAATACACCTTTGCCAGTTGAAAAGTGGCAGCTGAGTCGGGTTGCCAAAGGTTTCAGGGAGACTGTTTAATTCTGAACAATGTCTCAACTCTAAATGTCGTAAAAGTGACAGGTTGCCAAGTATATTAGAAAGTGAATATTGGAATTTAGAAAGTATCGCCATCTACTTGCATTTTATCAAAACTCACGTGTTATTCACAAGACGGAAGGTAAAGAGTCAGGTGAGGTGCAAATACATAACTTAAGAGATGGAAAATTATTGTACAACTTTTCTGTTTGCTGGTGAGTTTCCAGAGACGCGCTCAAGTTTGAAGTTAAACTTCACCACAATCAATGGGAAGCTCTTTGTTATGAAAGTAAAAGACAATATTTTATTTTCAAGCGCTGCAACTATGATAGATTGCCAGAGGTATTAATGGGGTTATTTAAATCTTTAAACTTCCTATTATGCTCAAGTGCAGCAGCTGCGTTAGATTGACAAAGGAATTAACGGGTTATTTAACCTCAGCATTACTCTATTATCAAGTACTACAGATTTTACAGGTTGCCAATGAAATCAGATAGATGATTTAAACCTCTACTACATTCTATTTTCAAATACTGAAGATGCGACGAGATGCCCAAACATTAAATCGCATTAGAAAGTAAACAAAATAATAATAAACAAGTTCTTAGAAAACATTGTATAATTGCATCAAACATCCCTCAGGGCTGGGTGGAGAGGTAAGTTTGGGGAGCTCACTCAAACCAATAGGTTAAGTTATGGGTATATGAACCTAAACAGCGAAGACAGATCGGACCATTAATATGGGCTGCTCTAGTTCCAATGTGTTAAAGTGAATTGGTGCCTTACAAGCCCACTCTTCAAACTGTAATTTCTGATCTCATTCTAATACTTAGAAACCAATTCGAAGTCTCTGTTTAAATCAATTTATTAGACCTTCAACAGTTTACGCTTGCAACCCCAATCCCACAAATAACAACATACATTTCCTCGATCCCTTCCAGACAAGAGCAATATACAAGAAAGAAAAGGCCATGACATCCCTAAACAAGGGTTTCTTCAACAATTACATGCCCTAAGATAAATCGATTGCACTAAATAAAACATAAACATACAACAATCCAGATAATTGCATAACATATACATCATATATTTACAAGCCATACACTTCTAAGAAACTGAAACGTGACTGCATATTACCAAATGACTATAATTTCTTCCAAGAATCAGAGAAAGTACATTTGTGCATCAAAATTGTAGTGGAAAGAAAAATTGTCATAAAATAACATACGATTTATTGAGATTGAGGGATGGATCAACCAGAACAGAGGCAATTGCGCCTGAAACTTTTGCTGCATCTTCAAACCCTTGGTCAGTGCAGAAGGCGAACAAACAGAATAACGACATTCGAATAAGAAGGTGCTCTCAGATTGGATCATAGAGAGAACTCCCCCCAATGTATGGGTAACGAGAAAAATTTAATCATAACAACCCTACCCCGCGAACTAAAATTTTTCCCCCTTATTTTCTTTCTTGGTTAGTTACTATCAAGAACGAATTCCTCCCCTTTTTGGTATCCCTTCCATTTTTCCCCCGACCCTCAAACCAAAGGTTCTCGTATATTACTGAAGGTGCCCCTTCAAATCCTAACTGAAAGTCTTTGCACCTTCCCCATAACCGAATCTTAAAATAGAAATAGTATTTCTTTTCATGTTTATTATTTATTTCACAGAGGAATAATAATAAAAGAAAATCTTATATGAAATATTTTTTCCTCCGAAAATAATAATAAGGAAGTCATTTTAATTTTGTTTATTTTACTATTATTCATTATTTCCATAATCATTTATTTATTTATTTATTTATTTATTTATTTATTTACTTATAATATTCAAGTTTAATTTATTCAATTCATTTTAAACATTAATAATATTTTATTAGAATTTATTTCGTCACATTGTTTACCATATTAACATTATTATCTTCACAAGATAATTAACTTATCAATTATAATTAGGTACCAAACTTTTTAATGGCTTTTCTCATTTTTACCTTCATTCCAACTTAAGTACAATTTTAATATTTAATCCTTTCTAATATTTTCTCACTTTTAAATTTATTAATCGAATTTAATCATTAAATAATAATTACCTTTCCTCATCCAATCTGATTACTTTAAATAACAAACTCCCAAAGATAATTAAATTAGTGTTTATTATTGAATCTAATTCTTTATTTAATTCCAAATAAAACAGGTAACCTTATAATTAAATTAAATAATAAAATCACCACATCATCATGACATTACCAACAACAACTTACTTGACAATACCAAGCGGAGGGCACTACAATTCAAGTGTGTGGCATGCTACAACATGTTAGCATGGACCTAAGATAGGTCACACATACATCCAAAACATATAAATTAATTCATCATATCACCAACTATCTATTAGGTTGGCCAAAGATAGACCTAATAACAAAATGCAACAACAAAGTAATTCCAACTCTCCATACAAGCACCTGTGCACATGAGATTCTGAAGGTACAACCTTTCAGCATCCATAAACCATTCCCCAAAACCATAAGCAACAATAATCAACAACAAAGGATTGCATATCAAAATACCGAAGGATAGTAATTGCATACTGATTCAAATAACGGTTTAAAATACCACATCAAACTTGGACTTAAATTTGCAGTTGCAACTCATATAACTTGGTGACATCAATGACAACACAAAATTTGTATAATAAGATGTTCTTCTTCATTCTTCCAACACTATCACCATTCATTCCTCAACCATAGACATGGCTCAAAACTAACTAGTCCTTGAACCTTTGCAAGATCATCTAGTTTTCCTAATTTATTTGAGCAAATGGAATCAAGTTGAACTATTTCATGGAAATTGTAAGCTTCACATCAAATTAACACAAGAACATATGATGCATGATCCACCATTGCTATACAAGTCGTGCCCACTCTTGAATAAACTATTACATTTGATAAAATCAAAGCAGCTCCAAGTAAATCTTTTGTTACTTCTTGCATAATATAGGAAATTGCATTTATATGAGTGCATGTGTAGTTGAGACCACCATCCAAGAACTTACGAAGCATTATTTTTCCTTCAATTTTTTTCCTTGAGTCCACTACAACATTTTTTCCTTGAGTCTATTGTGCTTCATGTACCTCCAAATAATTTTACCATTCCTTGTAGGCTTTGTCTTTATGTATTGTTGCAATCACCCAACCATTTACTCATTAGACTTGGTCTATATTCACATATCTCTAGAATGACTTTATTGTTGTCATAGTTTGGAGTGCATAGATTGAAGACATTATTTTTACCATAAACAATCATGTTGTCATTCTTGAAAACAACCCTTCAAATGTAGCTTAAAGTATATGAGTTTCATACTCTTCATAGCCCTCTCCCCATATTCCTCCCCTTAACAACATGCTCTACCCTTCATCATTAGGTACATTTCACCATTTTCCCACTATGTTTTCACTATCTTCCCTTGCATTTTACTATCTTCTCTTCTTTGCTCTGCCACACTATACCCTGCTACTTCTTGTGCAAATCAAGATTTGTTCAACCTCAACTACCACACCTTGATATATTGTTTAACAATAACACAAATCCTCTCTTTGTAGTAATAGGCCTGAAACCCTTTCTGTGTCTATATTTGTAATATTGAAATCTAAGTTTCATGTTGCTTCATTCAGGGATATGGCAATTGTCCTTTTATGGAAGTGCCCATGACTACCAATGTTCAGAATAGGACTGTCATACATTTGTTTGAATGGATTATGCTCTTCATATTGGAAATTCTATATTGTAAGGCCAAATAAAAATATTTTCAACAAACTTTCAAAATGGTATCCTTTGTCCCCCTAGCTATGTTATTATCTTTATCCTTCAAGCTTCCCTTTCATGATCTTAAACATATCTATTTCTTGTCATAGTGTAAAGAGATCTCTTGATTGCTCTTTATCCTCCTTACTACCCTACAACTAAACCTCAAAGTGTGTTATTCAATGAGGATTGGAAACTTAGTAAGGCCTTCTCATAGCTCTGTCCTATTTTATTTCACAAAGACTAACATTTTTGTGTCAATGTACATTTAATGAATAACCATATAAACAATTAGAATTCAGGGTTTAGGAAGATGGCACTCTCATTTCTATGCTTCCTTTCTTCATGAATGCACTTGTACAGTCTTTCCATGTTGTATTATCTTTCCTTTATTTTAATTTTATTCACTTTTATAAGTGTTATGAATCTCATTTATTTCACAAGGTTTTAACTATACCATAAATAAGGGTTCCATTTATACTCCCATCATATATTTTTCTATTGGTTTCAAAACCACAAAGAAAGAGAAATACAAAATATAAAACATAATAGCATGGTAGCTACAACTACTACTAAAAAAAGAATCTCCCTCAAAGCATAAAACAACAATACTAACAAACTTGAACTATCTAACTCCAATGGTATTATATTCTCTTTCACACATATATTTGGTTGGCTAGCTTCAAATTCAGTCATTAATCTATTGCCATGTGATCTATTTTATAGTGAGATTGGTATAGTTTACATATAGTACAATAATGGAATTTCTAGCGGGGCCTTATTTATGTAGATCTCTTTCCT
This sequence comes from Sequoia sempervirens, assembly GCA_007258455.2. Lineage (NCBI taxonomy): Eukaryota > Viridiplantae > Streptophyta > Pinopsida > Cupressales > Cupressaceae > Sequoia > Sequoia sempervirens. The sequence continues at coordinate 47,311 of VDFB02343343.1, read as the reverse complement.
TGCTTCCTTTTTCTTGATAAAGTTTTAAAAGAAAGATTGCATATTCTTCATCAGCTTGTTTATTGTACATATCTATTTGTAGCCCCAGTATTTTATGTGTATCACATATTTTTATTTTAATAGGTGGACATGCCTTCTACAATTTTCCATTGGCATCTAAGAATTCTTAGCCTATCTTCACTTCTTCATCCTTGTTCAACATGCCATTCTCAAAGGTGACTATTCATTGTACAAAATACTATACATAAATCTTCAAGTTATGAAAAAAAAAGAGAAATTTGGCAGTAAACCCTCTCATTGTTTTTCATTTAATTGTTTCAAGGTCTGTCTTCATTCAGTCTTGACTAACAACACCACAACTACCTTCTAATGGCATAAAAAGAGATTTAGAATTCAAAGGTTATTGTTATGGGTCACCCAACAACAAAACTAGTACATTGTGGGATTCTTTCAATAGAGAGAGAGTTGTGATGAACATGGCTTTAAAAAATGTGGTAGACTCCTAATGAACATCTTAGTTTTCACACACAGAGTAGCTCAAAGTCAATTTTCCTGCAAACATCTCATCCCATCAATCCATCCTCTCTAAAAACTAAATATGTTCAAGGAGAAGATCAAGAACAAGATGGGAAACTTCAAACTCTTGAATTATTCCCATTATCTCCTGATGGCTCTCTTAAATCAAAAGGACAGAGCAATGACAAACCTATGCCATTGCCTATTTCTTCATTTGTAGAATCTCCAACACATTCTAGTCTAGTTGATTTTCTTCCCAAGTCTTCTTTATTCTCCATTTGAGTTTCATGCTTGTCCTAAACGACAATTTCTTTAGCAATTTATGTACTATTTCATTTCATGGTTTGTACATGTTACATTAAGGCCAGAAGCAGATGTTCTTTTTGTAAATCCAATTCCATAAATTTTGTGATGTAAAGAAAACCATTGTTTCATGATTGTTCTCAGTGAGCTTGAAATTTTATCAATGTAATATGGATTTCTAGTTTTGTATGCATTAATATTTACAAAAACTTGCTCCACAAAGGTAGCATAAAGTAGAAATGCTCTCAATGCAATCACTTACATGCACCATACAAAAGTGAGAACAAGTTTGATGTAATCCAATAACATATGAAAAAAATAAATGTATTGTATCTTGTATCTTGTATCTTGTATCTTGATAGGAAAAAGTAGTTTGGAAAATCTCAATGAGGGAACACCTTCGGCATAAAAATTAAAATGACTAAATTTACTACCAATTAATGGAAATCAATAAATTAAAATGACTAAATATACTACTAATTGACAGAAATTAGTGACTAAATATATGACTAGTTGATAGAAAAATAATGATTAAAATGACTAATTTAATGACTAAATATACTACCAATTGATAGAAATTAGTGACTAAATATATGACCAATTGAAAGAAAAATAATGATTAAAATGACTAAATTAACGACTAAATATACTACCAAAAAATTGATCAATCAAAACAGTCAATAAATGAGTGAAAATGGTTGTCATAAATTTGGTCAAGTTATAAATGACCGGAAATAACCTACTAATGGTCACATGGCCAAGCTTAGTCATTTATATGCAGATTTTAGTAGTTTTTTTAGTCATTTATTGTTGTTTTTCTACTAGTGATAGAAACTCAATTACAAATTTTACTTTTGACTTTCCAATAGTGGAACCTGTGTAAAATAAAAGCTAAGATCCTGCCTCAGAGGACTACCAAAATTATTTTTAGAAGCCCTAACTAGGACCCATTTTCCCTAGGGTGAAATTTTCCTTCAACAAAGCTCAAAACCAACTTTTGGTGACCGGTACATGTTCCCTTACCCTTCTCAGATCTACCTACAAACTGTGATTTCAATTTTTGTACTTTTAGGAATTTGCATTTCATGTTCTAGGTCTCATAATTCATTTAGTTTGAGCATTGCATATAATTTCAATTTGGTTCCAAATCTATCCTATTATCTTAAGGGATGAGATCTAGTTCTGATTGACTCACCATTGGGGTTGAAATTCAATCCTTACACCTTGATCTCTTTCCTAATGAAATGCCCTTAGGGAAAGGTGCAAATAGAGAAAACACCCCCTTAACATTAAGGAAACCCTTTCCTTAATTTTCATATTTAAACTATTAAATTTTCTGGTTGGTATAGCCTGAAGGCTCCTAGTCATGGGTTTGGAAACCTCATAGTTCCCACTCACCAGTGGGGGCTTAAATCCCTAGGCTATGTGGCTACGACCACTGCCCCCATTTGCTCAACCCCAATGATGAAAACATCATCGAGTGGCAATATATATACATTTCTAAATTATAGTGCATGGTCATGTGGGCACCCAAGGGCCCAAAATTTTCCACCTAATGCCCAAATTGGATTTTTTTCAAATTGCCATAACACTTGTTGTGGGTATTAGATTTTGGTGAACAAGATATCATTAGTAAGATGGTTCTTGAAAATTTCCAATAATGCAGGTTTTATTATCATATTTTATTATTAGAATATTTATTTTTGTTTGAAGTTAGATCTCCCATCTAGACCTTTGAGATCATAATTATTTTCCTAGATCTCCATTTTTTCGTGATTCTTGTGGCATCAAAAAAGGTGTTGAGGATCTCTATTATCATGTCCATGCACTTTTCCCATATTCAACCCTAGGTATATTTTATTCAATTTTTTGCAAATATCACATTGTGACTAATTAATTGGACATCCTAACACCTGAAGAAGTTCTATCTTTTTTCGAATGCCTCATTTTTAGTATTCATCATGTTTGGGGGTTTCTAATTTTTTTTGAAGGTTGCTCTTTGTAATTTTGGATATCTCTCATAGTTCATTATGGATTTTTCATTTCATCCTTCTCTAATCATCTTTACAAGGGGAAACTATAAAAAATGGAGAGATGACATCATAAAACATCTTCATTGGTTTCATTTGTTGTCATATTTATATCATCTTTTTCCTCCTCCAAGTACACTTCATAATAAATTTTCTTAGGATTGTAAAAGGGATCATGTCATAGGAGTTATTGCTATGCATGTTTATGATGAAATCTTGAATGCTATTGTTCATTTTTAGTATTCTCACACTCTTTGGACTAAAATTTGGGAGATATATGGAGATGTTATATTCAACCATTCCCAAATGATCATGTTTCAAACTTTCATGTACCTCTTCATATTTTAGAAAGGATACCCTATGAATATGATACTATTCAAGAGTTTGACTCTTTAGAGTACTTTGAATCTTCAAAAGATGAGGACGAGGTTTCTTCATATTCTCCTTCTCCATCAAAGATAGTTGGTGTACCTTCACCTTCATTGATTCCTTGTATAGAGTAATTGTTTGAGACTCCTATCATTCTTGTTCAAGTAGGACCATCCATCTTATGTTGCTTCATCAAAGTTTATAGTTACTTCTTTGAAAGATTCTAGTGATTCTTTGTAGCAAGTAACTCAATGTATTTTAGATATATCTTTGTGGGATGATTTTTTAAAAGTTATTTTAGACTTTTTTGTGGAGTCTCACATTTCAAATTTGGAGAACACACTTGAGGGGTTATTTCTCCTATTTTATGATAGTCATTGTACTAATATTTTCAAACCATATTTGTATTTGGATATTGTTCAACATTAGTTTCCACATAGTCCTAGTTTTTCACCTTCTTCTTTGATTTAGAATGTACTTGATTTGATTGTGGTATCATCATCTACCATGGACAAGGTGAAACATGAGAAGACTTTAGAGACATCATCGTACATATTCATTCTTCTTTCTATCAATTCTTATCTAGAATGGTAATCATTCTTGCATGTTTACTTGATTTTGTTTCTTTTAAAAGGGATACAAGTTATTTGTTAGCATTGGATCATGTTTTTTCTATAGGAACTTACCATTTTTGTAGGAGATTATACATTATGTGGGGATACACAGTCTCTCTCTTTCCCTCTTATTGGGAGGATATAAATTATATATTTGTGATGGATTTAGGCCTTGGGAGGTCTTGATGATTCCTCCATTCATAACTTCTTCTATCACTTGTACATGATTATTTTCATGTATTATATCTTGGATAGGAGTTTTCTCCCACTAGGTTTTTATCCTTTTCTCCATCTGTGAGAGATAATTTATAAATGGATACTTATAAACATGACCTCATAGTTGGGACCCATACTTGCATCCTTACATCACTTGTAGTGGATTTTTCCTCCCTAAGTTATACTTAAGGGGGTGTTGGTGTAAATAGACCTATTTAACCTATGTAGTTCACTATTAGGTCCTATTTACATGTTCTAGGGAATCTTTCTAGAAGTCTTAGGTGTCATGTGATCTTATATTATCTTATCATAGCATTTAATACTTGTGTCCTAGGTCATTTAGTAATTGTTGAGGTAATTATCTCATTGTATAGGATTAATACACATGTCATGATCTTGTCTTTAATCCTATCTCACAACCTTACCTTTATAAGCAAGAAATCATATGTACATTTCACATTCAATAAATCAATATTAAATCCTTAATCATAGCAAGATATTCTTTCCATTTATCTCTTGTGGAAGATATTTTTGTTTGGTAGTCGATCCTGGGGTGTTGGGAGTTCACATTCAACTCCTACAGGATGTAGAAGGTCTATATTTTTAATATGTATGAAAAAAGATGGTTGAGAGGCATTAAGGTAACTTTATTAAGCTTTTATAAGCTTCTAGAGAAAGTTATCTTCCAATGAAAGATAAAAGATAAATGGTAAGGATTTGAAGATTTAGTATGGAAATAAATTGTTAAGATTGATTGAGTTGACTTTATATTACTTTCTGAGATGGTCTTAATGTGAATAGTTGAGATTTTATTGATTAAATGGAGGGCGGATATTCAAAAGATGTTTGAACTTTATTTTATAGTTATTCATGTGACAAATTGACTTATTTATTTAGAAAAATAGAAAAATAAGGTTTTATTTAATTTATTTTGGATAAATGAAGAAAGTTAGCTTAATTAGTATAATAATAAGAACTAAATTAATTAATTAATTAATAATTTGTATTAGAAGGGAAGTATAGATGGGACTGGTATACAATGAAGTGGTATTATATTGAAGTGATGGATGTTGAATCATCCAATGAAGCTACACACACTTCAAAGGATCTTGCCAAGAAGAAATTCAACCACACAAAAAGTGTTCCAACTAAGGGCATGCAAATGAAGATTGCTATTGATCTCTAGAATATGAGATCAAATGTATAAATTACCTAAATATATAGGCATGAGAGAGATGCAAAATGCAAGATGATGTTTCCATGTGTCATGATCTAACATGTGAACCCTACCGAGGAAATGATAAAAGATCGAGATAAATTTTAGAAGGACAACTCATCTTCTAGAAGGAATCTTATCTCCTACAAACAGGGAAAGGGGAATTACCCCATTATTAATGATTTATAATGATGCAACCTAGGACTTAATTAATTAAATAAAAGACCTAAGTTAACTTTTGCTAGTGTAATAAATAATTAATTACACTAACACCCCCCCATAAGTGTAACTTAGGGAGGAAAAGAAAAATGCAATGATGATGGGTCCCAACTACATGATGGCCATTTTAGCTACCCATTTACATGATGAAAATGAAAATGCAACTAATCTCCCACGACTGGAGAAAAGGGGAAAACCCAGTGGGAAAAAAACCCCTCTCCAAAAAGGAGATGAAATGCAGTGAAGTGAGATCTCCCACAAATGGAAAAAAGGGGAAAAGCCAATGGGAAGAAAACCCCTCTCGAAAAAGGAGATGAAATGCAAAGAAGTGAGAAAGGATGGGAAGGATGGAGGACTCCCAAATACCCCCAAGTACACCATCTGTCACATGGATACAATACAATCAATGGCCCCCCCATAGGAGGGAAATAGAGACACTATATAGCCCACCAAAATATGTGATCACCTGCAAAAATGGCAAGTGTTTGAAGACAAAACATGATCCAATGTTGAAAAACAACTTGTCTCCCTTTCAGAAGAAACAAAACCAAGTGCAAGTACATAGATGCTTCCCATTATGGATAGGAATTAAAGGAAGGAAGGATGTATATGAATGATGATGTCTCTAAAAACTATTCATGTGTCTCCTTTCCTAATAAAGAAGATACCACAATCAACTCAGGTGCATGCCCAATCAATGAAGAAGGTGAAAAATCAGGACGATGTGGAAACTGATGTTGAACAAGATCCAAATACTACAATACAATGAATGTGATGGAGACTATATTACCCCCATAATGAAGTGTCCTCAAAATCATTGAAAGAAGCCTGAAGCAACAAATGTGTCCAAACCACAAGTCTCCCACTAGGAAGAAGCAAATCCAATGGTAGATACTAAAGAAACTCCAACTCCTTAATGGAATGAGAGGGAAGAAGTCTCATACATGAAATCTCTGAAGAGAAACCAAGTGCCTCCAAGGTAGTCTCTGGATTCCCAATCAAGGTCAAGACAAAGAGATGTGGAGACTCAAGAGAACTCTCCAAAGTGGAATCTGAATAGAGGAGTGATATCCCATCAAGAATGTCCTCCAAACTTGTAGAAATAGCCAAGTCAGCAATCCCTAAAATGAAGCCATCCTGTGATGTCAAGTCTATAAAATTAAATGTGTCCTAATGAATGATGATGGAAGCATCAATCAATGATTTTGGACAAGGAATCACTGAATGTGAAGGTATACCAACTATCTTTGATGGAGAAGAAGGAACATATGAAGAAAACTTGTCAACCTCTTTGGAAGATTCAAGGAAATCCAAACAAACAACCTTCTAAATAGCAATATCATCATGGGTTACCTGATTTGAGGAATGACATTCTAAATCATGATCATCGAGGAATGGTGGAGTATCTAAAGCTCCATATAGCTCCCAAAGCTTAGTCCAAAGGATATGAGGACAACCACAATGATCAATAGCATTCCAAAAATCACAATCAACTTGCATTGCAATGATCCCCAAGATAGTGTACTTGCTAAAACTCCAAGCAAATTCATGAATACCTTCACTTGGATGGGGAACTAACCATACAGATGTGGCAATAAATCAAGTGATTCAAGATGGTGTATGATCCCATCCTACCATTGTTTATAGTTACCCTTGTGCAACATAGTCAAAGGAGGAGTATATGTAAGCCCCATAATGTACTATCAAATTTCTCCAAAAATACAGACACTAACCTTCAACAACAAATAGAGACTTCTAAAGATGATATACAACTGAGTTGATGCTACCCAAATCAAAAAATCTTTTTCCCAAGCTTCAGGATATCCAAGTTATTGAACAAATGCACCAAATTGCAAAAATCTAATGCAAGAGTACCTGGAGCTGAAATTGATCAAAGTGAATAACTAATGAAAAAAGCTTTGAATTACCTTCATGATGCCGCTGGAATCACTAAAATTTGATAAACAGTTGTGAAGATATGATCCTTTAAGTCCAAATTAGGGTTTTGACTTTAGTTGATTGTAGAAAGCAGAGAAAATCCTCTTTCTGACGGTATCTCGTTTGTTGAATTTTGATACCCTGGTGAAAAGTTATGAAAAAATTAAAAAAATTATAGATTAGGCACTCTAAAGGCTAAATAGGAGCAAAAAAATAGCTCCCAGGCTAAAAAAAAATGCGCCCCTGGTTCTTGATATGACCCTGGGTTGTTTGGAAATTAAAAAAAATCAACTGCCACTACTGGTGGCGGCGGGGTGGCACAGCTCACAAATAGTGGACCCCTTGGTTCCAATGTAACCAAAGTCTTCAGCAGTTAGCAGTAGGAAATTGAATGACGGTTGGGAGCTTCAAATTCATGGTGCTAGTGACAAACAACTAGTAAGGAGAATGCTCCAGTCAATAGGAGAAATAGATTGGTCAGTGATGAGCACACCAATCAAGCAAGAGATGACAAGAAAGGTCATCAACGATAGAGAACAATGTTGGTGGACGGAGCTCAAGTGACCGGTGACAGAGACCAAGGTCAGCAGATGTGACGGCCTGTCAAAGTATAGTCCTAGATGTAGGACTTAAATGTGGCCGAAAAGAAATAAATCTATGACTTGAGACTTTTGAATGTGCCAACAAAAAACAAATATATAAAGATTTTCTAATATTGCTTAAAATCAATTAAAAAATCAAATAAATTGTATGTCGATTGATAAAAAATCAAATCTCAAATAAAAGATTATCTGTAGAAAAAATCTCAATGGATTTAACAAATCAAACCCTATATATTTAATGTCGACGAATGAACTATAGTCTGTGGATTGAAAAAATTAAGCCTCATATGCCGACCAATGCAAGATTGAAGGTCGCTCCACTTTTTTTTTTAAACTATAGAAATTTCCAAAAAATATATATATATTTTTCCAAACAAATGCAAAAAATCCCTGATATTTCTGAAATAGAAAATGACTTGCAAATAAAAAAATTCCACAAAGGACAACTGGAAGGGAGGATTTTTTACTACAAATTGTATAAATAGTACGATTGATTTTGCAAACCCTAAAATACTTTTGATGGCTCTGGAGATGATGTATCCAATTTTTATGATTGGACAGGCGATCCTAGGGTTTTGAGGCCTTCTGAAGACAATGGCTAGCTCAGATCTGGCTCAATCTGCTCCAGAAATTAGTTTGGTCCCCAGGTGGAGTCAAGTAGCCTGCAATGAATCTCACTAGCCCAACTTTCTTGATCTTGGGATGAACTCTCAATGGAATGGATCTGATACCATGTTGAAATGATATTGGAACCCAAGTATGCTTATGATAGGATGCATCACGATCTAGGAAAATCATGATGACATTATCATGAAATGATCCTGTAGCATCATAAAATTGCTACCCTTAAAAATTTCACACTATGTTGACACCCTATTTTTCTTATAAATTTAATTATATTAATAATTATTCATTTCAAAATCCCTGACATCCTAAGAAATTTAGGCCAAAATCATTTGGACAAGGGAAAGGGTTCCCTTGTCCTAAAGGTGTCTGATTTTAATAAATGTCATTTTAGCGTCAATCCTTGGAGAATTAAAAAGGATCCTAGGTCATCCTATATCAAAAAAGATAAATTAGGATGCATATATAAATAAATTTTCATCTCATTTGAACACTAGAGAGGAAGAATTATGAGCAAGACACTATCATGATCAATTATGTACTTTTAGGAAGATGTATATGAGTTATCCTCTACATTCTAGCTACAAAAATCTATTGTGTTATGTGGACTAACCTCATGCAAGCCTTCAATCAATTAAATCATCCATTAATCAAATTTTATGGAAAATTATGGTGTGAACATCACTTTGATAGATAATTCATACCAAGGTAACATTGTCCATTATCATTTGTCATTGCAATTTATTATTATTTATTTAGTCTTTTCCAAACCTAGGGTAAGCCTTTTTTACCATCATTATTTTCTATTTATGGATTTGGAAACACCAAAATGAGCTTTTAATTAGGCAAGCCCCTATACAAAATAAACTTCCCCCCTCTTTTCATGTGTGCAGGTTGGATATGAAAGTTTCATCGACAATAGATTGCAAAAAGTGTAGAGAAAACTTGCACTATCTAGACCAAACTTAAGCATTCAAAAACCATCAATTGTGGTCAAGGGTGTCCTTTCCCTTGTCCCTCAAATTTAGACTCAATTTTTATATGTAAGTTCCTCTCTATCTCCATTTTTAATATTTGTAATTGTTGTTCCAATTTTTACTTTCGTCATTGAGATAAATTACATTTTGAGATCTAGTGTTTATGTCAAATATGCTTATTAAAATATACATCAAATTTCTCCTCTTTTCAACTCAAAATAACCAAAATCTAGTAGATTGGCTATTTTTTGAGGTAACTAGCAAATCATCAAAACCCTAGTTGGTTTGTGTTTGAATGTGATGGAAAGAAAAGAAGTTGATCCTAGTTAATCTACTTGTTAGATCTAGGATCCCTTTTTTTACTCTACATTTTTGTGAACCCAACATTTCTTACACTTGAAATTTTCTAATTTATATAGCATAACACTTGAACATGATCTAGACTATTCCACAAAAACCCTAGAAACCAACAAATTCCTTTGCAATAGCTTTCACTTGAAGAATGTACACACCCAATACACTCAAACAACTTTGTGATACACTATAACTCACGAAACTAACTTTTGAAGCATCAAACCTAAAAAAAATCAACTAATGAAAGATACAAACACTATCAAAACCCTTCCAGATCTACAAGACCTGAAATGACTTTGTGAAGAAATGTGGAGCAAAAACATTTCTCCCATAGACCTCTACAATATATAGTTCACACATTGGTGAACACAACTTCCTCTACACAATGATCCAACACACCCAATTCTAAATGCAACACCTCTGAACACATTTGATCAACATATCCAAAATTCACAAGCAAACCTTCAACCTAGAAGAACTATAGAGCAAAGACAAAACACTACTCTACAATACATAACACCATTACAACACATAGTTTCCTCTTTTTATTCAAATTTTCTCAAAAGAACTTGGAAACCAAGCACTAGAGACACATCCTCAACATATCTAGTAATTCCTCATCACCATCAATCCAACTAAAAGATAGCAACTAAACCATACATCCATAGACAAAATCTTATCAAAGAAATACTAGAGGTTGACACCAGTAGCTTACTAATGACAACATAATGCAACTAATCAAAGCATCATCAGAGAAAACAACTCAATATCAATTGTAACTTCTCAAACTTGCAACAATCTCTTGCTCATTTAATTGACACCAATGACAACACCAACTACAATTCATACTTACAACAATATCCCCCTTTGTCATTGATTGCAACACATGATGTGAAAAACCATCAACAACAAACACAAAAAATCTGACCATCAATACTCTTGCTCCATACCAATTCATTATCTTTTTTTTCTTACTTTCTCCTCCTTACACAAATATCTCATTACTTTCTCTCTTTTATATTGTTCTCTCCCCCTTTGTAGCTTGTCTTTTCACATGACTCTCTCCCCCTTTTCTTAACTGATTTTTTTTCACATTTCTCTCTCCCCATTTGACTAGAAAAGGGAAAAATATTTGCATCATTCATTCCCCCTTTGACATTAATCATACTATTTAATACCATTGATCTACAATTTTCTTTCCTTTACTACACTGCATACTCCCCCTTAGGAGCACACACCAAACTACATCACTTAATAACCACTACATAATGACAAAACTCACTCATCATGTTTGCAACAATCAATAATACCACTACCTACTCCCTCTGAGAGGTAGCCACCAACATTATTCCAAACCAAAGAATGAATCTTGAGATCCACTGGACTCATTGGAGGTGAACTCTCCACCTTTGTCAGACCCTAAATGTTTTATTTTCATATCCATTTCATTATCAATCATAACTTTGAATGCTTTAAACTTATCTAAATCTTTTTATTTTTCTTTGAGAAAAGTGACCCATATCATTTTAGAATAATCATCAATAAATATTATGAAATACATGTCACCTTGAAGACTTATTACTTTGGTGGGACCACAAATATCTGTATGCACCAATTCCAATAGTCTGGTAGAATATTGTTATTTGACTTTGAAACTTCTTGCTTGCTTTCCAACTTGGAATTCCTTACAGATAGCATTGATAGGCTTTGTAATCTTTGGCAGATCTTTCATAGCTTGAACTGAACTTATTCTTACTAGGCTATCAAAATTGATGTGACACATTCATCTATGCCATACCCAACTCTCATTGATTTGATTCATGAAACAATAACCATCAAAACCTTTGAGATGATAGACATTTCCATCTATCCTTCTTTCAACAACAATTATAGTTCTAGAGCCTTTTCAGATCTCACATCCATTATCCTAAAACATAAGATTGTATCCTTTTCTACACATTTTTCCAATACTCAATAGTTTATGTCTTAAACCCTTAACATAAAGAACATTATCAGTATTATGCTTGCCATCAAAACTAATTGAACCTTTTCCACATATCTTAGTAGATCTATCATCACCAAATATAACAAGTCCTTTTTCATATTTTTCAAGTTTAAAAAAAATTACTCTTGTCACCAGTCATATGATTAGAGCATCCATTGTTAATGATCCAATAGTTTTTCTCCTATCTAGCATGAAAATCAGATACCAAGGTGCCTTCATTATTAGCACTTGCTTCCAGAGCCATTTACTTCACACATCTCTCCAAGTTAGCAAAATTAGTTTCATCTTTTAAATCAATGAACAAGCATTCGCCATCCTCATCATCTCCATAATCAGATTCATCATCATATATACTTGCATCTTCTCTAACACAATAACTCTTTTTAATCATCTTACCTTTGTTATCCCTATTTTTTTCATTCAAAACTCTATTTGGACATCTTGAAGCATCATGACCTATCTTTCCACAGCTACAAAATTTGAAAGGTAACTTACCTCTATACTTTCTAGTACCCTTTTTCATTCTCCTTACAAAGTAGCTTCCACATCATCAAGATCTTATTGATTTGATTTCATAGTTTTCTTTGATTTGCGGCTTAAAAGCAGTCTCAAATTTTGCACTACTTATTCCAAATTATCTCATCTCAAAAGAAGTTAGATAACCATACAATTGATCTCTGGTATATTGATTTAGATTTAAAAATTCCTCAATAGTAGAAACTTTGTGAGTATAAGTTTTAGGAAGAGTTTTGAGTACCTTCTTTACCACTTCTTCTTTCAGTTCTCCACCAAGACCTTTGATGCCATTGACAACTTCATCCACCTTATTCAAGTAGCTTGTGATGTTTTCATCTTCAAACATTCATAGGGTCTCAAACATGATCTTAAAATTTTGCATCTTATCTTTCTTGATCTTATCATCTCCTTCATAAATGCTTTCTAACTTTACCCAAATTTCTTTAGCAGTTTTCAAATTCATAACTTTCACCAATTCAAAATTAGCAAGACCACTTAAGAGAGAATACCTTTCCTTACCATTATTTTCATAGGCCTTTATCTCGTCATTAGTGCTCGAATCATTTTTAGGAATAGTATATCCTCTCTCAATAGACTTCTAGATTTCAAATCCAAGAGAAACCAGATAACCTTCCAACCTTGTCTTCAAGAATGCATAATCTAATCCATCAAACATTGGAACATCTTTATTATGTTCCATCCTAGATCTACCTCAAGTAGTTAATATTTCTTCCAAGGAACCTTGATTTGCTACCAATTGTTGAATGCACAAGACAACTGAGATGGGGAGGGAAAATCAATTGTACCTTAAAATTTCAAAACCCTCACAAAAATTCAAATTCACATCAAATAAATTACCCTTAATCTATTAAAATGATTGAGCATGAAATAAAATAATAGAAATTGAAGCACATCAACACCATGCACAAAGAAACACTTGATTTATTTGGAAAAACTAGGAAGGGAAAAACCACAATGAGGATTAACTCACAATGTAAAGAAATATCAACACTGAATACAATAGGGCTCACTATCGAATAAATCACTACCCAAAAGAAAGAAAGGCTCATTGGAAAATAATAAAAGAAGATAGAGAAGAGTGTTACAATAATAAATCCATCTCAATCCAACTAATAAATCCACCACAGTATCACTAACACCTTTGTAGTCTTTTCGAAGAATAGACACCTTCTCATTGCATTCAGTAATCTAACACCTGAAAGCTTACACTGCACTACACAAATTCACACCCTACAACTCTATACTTTGCATTATTCACATCTCTCACATCTATCTTATCATCCCTCAACAACTCAAAACTTATTTATACCATCTTCAACCTTGAACACATTCTCCAAGGTCAGCTATGCACATTAACTGTGCAAATTCAAATTATGTCGACACCAAAACATTCCCATGGTGGAAAGGAATGAAGGAAAACCACAACACACCTTAGCTAGGACATAAATCCACTCATACACACCACGCTAAACTTCCACAAACATCGAAGCATCTTCACAATTAGTGTAAACACCCAATGTTAGTCAAACTTGTGTTAACACCATTAACACTTAAGTACACACTTCCTAAAATCCAAAGATGACTCACGAACACCACATAACACTTGAAAATGATCTATAATATTCCACAAACACCCTAGAAGTCTATAAATTCCTTTGCAACAACTTTCACTTGAAGAATGTACACACTAGTACACTCAAACAACTCTACCATACACTGCAACTCATGAAACTAACTTTCAAAGCACCAAACCTCAAATAACTTCAACTAAAGAAAGATAAAAATACTATCAATACCCTTATATATCCACAAGACCTGAAACCACTCTGCAGAGAAATGTGGAGCAAAAATATTTCTCCCAGACACATCTACAATATATAGTTCGCACACTAGTGAACACAACTTCCTCTACACAACAATTTAGAACATAAAATTCTAGATGCAACTCCTCTAAACACCTATAATCAACATATCAAAATCCCACAAGTAGATATTCAACCCAGAAGAACTATGGAGAAAAGAAAGAACACTACTTTCCAACACAAAACATCACTACAACACATTGTTTCCTCTTTTGATTCAAATTTCCTCAAAAGAACATGGAAACCAAACACTAGAAACACTTCCTCAACATCTTTAGTAGTTCCTCATCACCATCAAGCCAACTATGTTGCAACTATGAAGGTGTTTTCATCGATGTCAACAATCTTGTGTTGTCATTGGTGACAGTTGCGTAGTGAGTGAGAAGAGATTGTTGCTTTGATTAGTTGTATTATGTTGTTGTAAATTAAGATTTTGATTTTAACCTCTGATGTTGCTTTGATATGCTTCTTTTTATGGTTTAGATGTTAAGGATATTGAGAAAAATGATAATAATAAAAAAGGAAATAGGGTGTTGTAGAGGTATTTTGGTTTGCAAAGGTGTTCTTGTTTTGCTTCACATTTCTTCTAGGTTGAAGATATACTTGTGTGGTTTGGATATGTTGGATAAAGGTGTTCAGAGTTTCTATATCTAGAATTTTTGCTTCTGGATTGATGGTCAGAGGAAGTTATGTTCACCAATGTGTGAATTGGTTTTGATAGTGGTTCTTATAAAGGTGTCTGGGAGAAATGTATTTTCTCTACATCTCTCCACAATTTTTCTTTAGGTCTTACAATTATGAAGGTATATTGATAGTGTTGATCTCTTACCTATGTCAAAAGGATTCATGGTTTGGTGCTTTGAAAGATGGATTCTAGAGTTGCAGTGTTTGGAAGTGTAGTCTAAATGTACAAGTTGTGTACATTCTAAAGGTGTGAATTGTTGCAAAGGAGTTTGAAGAATTTTAGGTTGATAGAGGAATGTTGTAGATCATGATGAATCATGGTATTTGGTTCACAAATCATCCTTGGATTTGTGGAAGCATTTAATTCAAAGTTTAATGGTTCACCAATGTAGGAATTATTAAAATTTGAAATGAAAGGTAAAGACCAATGATAGCAACCACTACCTAAAATCTAAGCCCAAATCTCAATCTAAACAAGAAATTACAATAAAAAATGGAAATCAAATGAAAACATAAAGCTATACCACACTTCCCATGTTGAAATTGATTAACCTTCCTTGCATCTCCTCCATTTTTATCAATGTGCAAGCTTGCCCTTAGATTTGAAAGTGTTTGAATATGTGCAAGTGACAATGACAAGATAGCAAGAATATTGGAGATAGTGGTTGTAAGGTTGGAATGAGGGAGACAACCTTCTCTTATAGAAAAACTTCTTGAACAGATGAATGAGATCAAGAGCCAAAAAGATGCCAAGATCGACGGTCACGGTTGCATGCACCACGTAGTGGTAGGGTTAGGTATGGCTAAGGATAGATAGTCAAGATTGAAAGAAGACCAAAGGGAATCAGTGGTTGAAATTCAAAAGAGGAAATGGAGGGAAAGTGGAGGCATTCAAACTAATAATTTTTAATTTGAGAAGGGAATCTTGGAAATTAAATAATCATATTATTAAAAAATGACTATTCATTTACGGAGAAAGAGGGGAAAAGGTATTTAATTAAAAATGATTATTATTCAACCATTTAATTAAATGTGGAAGAAATGGAAATGAGGATATTAAATAATTAAATCAAATTAATTATTTAATAGTGGAGGGAAGAGGTTAAATGAATAGTTAAAATAATTGAAATAATTATTTAATAATAGATGAATAGTGGAAGACGAATAATTAAATAAATGAGAATTTATTTAATTATAGAGAGAAAAGGATGTTAGCAACATAATTAAATAAAGATTTAATTTATTTAATTAATTGAGAAAGAATAAAGAAAATGAAATGAATTAATTAAATAATTAAAATTATTTAATTAACAGATGAATGTGACTTTAGAATATAATCAAATTTATTTAATTAATAGAGGAATGTGACTTTAGAATATAATCAAATAATTAAAATTATTCAATTATGTGGGGAAGAAGGAAATATATGTGGAAAAATGGCATTCCATGCTCGAGACATTTTTAGTGTCTACAAGGTAAATTATCATCCTCTATCTGACCTTAAACATTTGATCCTAGCATCCATTTCTTTCTCTGCTTTTCTCTGAAAATCTTAAACTTATCAAAGGCTTATGATTTATCTTTCAATAATATGACCCAAGTCATTCTAGTGTAATCATCTATAAGCAACATAAAACACTTTTCACCTTGTTGGCTCCTTTGTTGCAAGTATGAAGGTGTTGTCATTGATGTCAACAGGAAGTCTACTAGCTAGTGTTGTCATTGATGTCAACAAGAAGTCTACTTGCTATCGTTTTCATTGATGTCAACTATGTGTTAAGGAAGTTTGTTGCATGTCAAGGATATTGAGAATTTGGAAAATAAATGATTGTGACTAAAATTTTTTGTCATGACAACTAAAAATGACT
The DNA here is from genome assembly GCA_007258455.2 of Sequoia sempervirens. Classification (NCBI taxonomy): domain Eukaryota; kingdom Viridiplantae; phylum Streptophyta; class Pinopsida; order Cupressales; family Cupressaceae; genus Sequoia; species Sequoia sempervirens. Next base: position 30,377 of record VDFB02343343.1, on the reverse strand, counting down.
AAATTCTACTCATTTTTTGCAACATAGCTATAAATGACTGATTTTTTGCATCAAACTTTATTTTTTGAGAGAAAATATTCCTAGCCATTAATTTAGGATTTAGCGGACACTTATATATATATATAACAAAAATCAAACAATAATTAAGACCACCATTTTCTCACGGTTTTTAACTACTGCTTAGTTAGAAGAAATAGTCTTGGAAAACAAGAGGTTGAAGGGTTTTGAAGATGGAGATATTGAGAAATAATAAAAGGGATTTCCCAAAGGAGGAATCTCCAACTAGTAGTGCTTCAAAGTATGGGTCTAGAATGTGGCCAAATATATCCTTCTATCAGATAGCTCCCCACCTAGAAGTATGTCTTGAGGATTTTGAGCTTTTTGTTGTGGATCATCTCAGAGGTAAGCAAACCATTCTTTCTTTTTTTTAAAGTTGGATGCATGCATTATGCCTATTGGGTATTTGAAAAATTTGATGTTGGGTTTTTTCGTGAAGTACTATTTGGTTATTTGAATTTTATGATGTTGGTTGTTTTGTTACTGGATATTTGGGTATGTTTAAAAACTTATGCTCAGTATTTTTTTATCGGCTATTTGGGTATTTCGATGCTGGGTTTTCACTTGAAATGTGTATTTAAAAAAATGGTACTGGATATTTTTTGCTATCAAGATAATATTTTTTCTAAGAAACAAATGAGGTCTCAACCTTTTCTGGTATTACACATAATTTTCTAAATTTTGATTTTGTTATCATTTTTCTCAAGCATTAAAAAAATTGATGTTTGGTGAACCCTTTGTTATTGACTATATTTAAAAAAAGGACGTTGGGTGTTTTCTTTACATGGGTATTTAAAAAAACTAGTATTGGGTATTTTTTTCACCTTTGAGTTAAAATTATTCTAATGGACAATGTCGCAATCTTTCTAGTATTGCAACCTCACTAATCCGATGGAGTTATGGTTTATGTTTTTATGAAGGCCTAGGGTTTGTACCCTAGTCATGATCTTACCAATGCTTTTGTTGGTATTAAAAAACAACCTTAAATCTTGGGTCAAAAAATTAGATGTCTTGACAAGGTGTGGTATAATCATGGATTGAATCCTAGAGTGTGTGGGAAGCTTGTGTTTGATCATTAAGGTATGCAAACCTGCTTAAGGAAATGTATCCTATATAGCATGGGTTTTTCTTTAATTCTTCACATAATGGTTATTAGCATATCACATTATTATAGTTTGTGGTAACCCAAGATTACATTCAAGTATTTAACAAACTTGGTATGTAGTTTAAGCTATACACTTTTAAGTAACATTCATAAGGTTTAGAAAATCTTGATCACTCTCTAGAATAGACCATTAAACATGGGTTCTGCATGAATGCAGTGCATAATTGATATAACACAACCACTCTACATATCAACCAGTGTTATAGGCTCTTTATTGTAGCAAGAGGAAATCGCTCTTGGATCATGCTATCATTAAATCGTAACCTATTAAACTTGAGTCAACTTGAATGCACCCAATGATTATTGACACCTAATTGTGATGGAAGTGATTTGTACATGAATTGTGCTCATATGAGTACCTCCATTTCTATCACAACATAGCCACATTAAACTTGGGTCACACATGAATGCATTTTTTGTTTGTTATAGAAAAATTGTGCCATATGACCAATAGACTTATGGATCACACAATTACAGTCACAAAAATTTGTTCCTCGGTTGTGCTCTTATGGTGATTCCATTACCGTTATAGCATAACCCTTTGGAATTATATTGCTCAAATCCTTGCATTGCTTATTTTCTCTTTGGATGGATAGAAATTTGATGGCAGGGATTTGTATGCAGGTCATGCTCATATAAGTTCCTTCATCACCATTACACAATAGTACATTAGAATTTCCTTTCTTGAACCTTTATTTTTTATTGTTAGGGTTTCTTAGTGATTATTCCATTTCCACCTGGCATATTGATAAAAGAAACTAAGCAAAAAAATATTTTGTTTTTAGTTAACACCTACTAACATACTTTTAGAATAAATGTTTGACTGCATTACTTCGAGTGTGAATATTTTTTTTCTTATAATACATTCATTGAGAGTTGTAGTAGAAATATTCTTATGCTAAAAACCATCTTGTAAACTTGCTCTAAGCTACATTTAGGGGGCTTCATGGATTTTTTGTGATTTATACAAATTTTTGTATAGTAAATGACATCAGATTCTTTTTGAAACTAAAATGATTTATTAATTATGGTTTTATGATGATTAAATGTTTTATTTAGAAGGGGTCAATATATGATTTTTTTTATGTACAGGAAGAATAGATTGTGATGCAATGTTTGGGTATGGATTTTCAAGAAAACATGGATTGCTATCAGTGACATAACCAAGTTGGAGAGTACCTTGAGCCGATGAGAAACACTTCTAGGTGTTTTTGCTGGGTTGAAGTAGAACCTAAGTGTAGGAATTAAAAAGTTGGTGGAATGAAACATTAGTTTCCACCTGATTGTAACATTTTAGGAGTCAGTCACTCAGAATTCCTAGTTGATTTCTTTGAATATCCAACAAAGAAAGTTCCTACATTCTAAAGATAGAAGCATAAATTTGCTTGGTCCAATTTGAGGTCCAATTGTAAGGATTTATCTTTTTAATTATACTTTCTGGATTTTGGCTCGATACAAATTATTACTTTAGAATTATGGTATTTCTTTTCTTCTAATTTTTTCAACCCTCATTTTAGGGAAGAGCTCCAAAGATGGTTCCTTCAAATGGAGACTACACTTTTTTGCTATAGGTTTCATCTAAAAACACTAGAAGCTCAGGTACTGTCATAGTCAAAGCAAAAGTAGGATTCATGCAATGATGAGATACTCATTTTTGGAGCTTTGGTTAAGAACTTTGAATATTTAGCTATGTGCACAAAGAATGTTCATGGAGGAGTGCAAACTTCCTTACAAATCAATTACTATAGCAGAGTTTGAGGTGAATTGCACCTACTATTTTATGCTAATATGGATGTGTTCTAACCTATAGTTAATTGTTGTAGCATAACAGATAGGTTAAATAGTTATTCATATACCATTGTTTCTAATTTAAAATTGATATACCTTATTCTAGGAGAAAATCACAAGGGGAGTCTATACATAATACTATTAGAAAAATAATAGAGGAATAGTTAGAATGGGAGCTTTAATAGTTTACTATAAATCAGATTATGCAGTGTAAACCACATGGAGATTTAAAACTATAAACAATGAAAAAAAAAAGAATAGACACAACACATAACACAATGTTTACATGGAGAAACCCTTTCAGGGAAAAACTCCAACAAATAGAGATGAATAGTTTTATTAACAACAATGGTGTTTCATAATACAATCACTTTAACTCCTCTTTAATCTGACATCATATGTGTACCTATAAAACCTCTCATAGTGTCTCCAACTCAACCCCTCAATATATAGACTCATGGGGGCTCAAAATACCACCATAAAACATTACCATGGGTCAAAACAAGCTTCAGAAATACTATGGTAAAAATCCATTCGACCCCTTACATGCTAAACATGGTCTCTTACATGACATTACACCTTCTTACAAGTTGTCATAAAAATCCTTAGAAAATAGGAGATGCTCTTACATGCATCATAAACCATCAATAACTATGCAAAGATTCTCTTACCCATGTCATAGATGATTCTCACGTCCAAAATGATATCCCCCACTTTTATCCCTTACAATTATCATAGAATCCATCATAACATCCTTAAAAATAGGCTTTCCATGTTATACCACTAAGTGGGCATCTTTTGACAACTAATAACTTATTTTTCAAAACATTGACATGTGGCAAAAGTAATAACTCAAAATCTCACACCCCTTGTGATGGAGCACAAATATTTAATAACAAAAAAGATATTTATCCATGGGAAAATGTAAAATAATAATAAATAAATTAGGAATTTCTAAGGTTGAGACAACTTGATTCTGAACATTCTCCCACTTGTTGAATACCTTGCAAGAGCTAGGGGAATCATACCATCATGGAATCAACTAGGTACAAGAAATAAGGCTCATGGTCTTTCTGCACCAAATGAACTTATATGTGCTCACAGGCTTGGTAATATAATTTGCAACATTATCCTTAGTATCAATTTTCTTCAACTCAATTTTTCCATTAGCAACCATTTCTCGAACAAAATGGTATTGTATATCCACATGCTTTGTCCAAGCATGATACATAGGATTCTCGGCTAAATGAATTGCACTCTAGCTATCACAACCAATCTGAATTATCCTATAATCAAAACCAATACCTATACACAACCTTTGTAACCATATTGTCTCTTTAGAAACATGGGTAGTAGCCATATACTATCCTTCAGTAGTGGATAAAGCAACCATAGGCTACCTTTTACTCATCCAACTCACTACTCCTCCAAACAAAGTAAACACATACCCACTGGTGAACCTTCGACTATCCAAGTCACCTGCCCAATCTACATCAACAAATCCCTATATTTCCAATGACTTGACCACATTTGTAGTGCCCTCCATTTGCGTTGTCTTTGTAATGCATTCCAACTCGTTGTGAGGTCAGGTAATTTTTTTTGGACTTTGAGTGCATTTGATTTATTTTGGTCGATAAATGTTTTTGATCAAATTACAACATTTAAATAGGATTATAAAGTTAAAAAGGTATTGTGGATAATTAAAAGAAAATAAATAATTAAATAAATGGTTTAATATAATTAGAGGTTAAGAAAGAATAAAATTACACTATTAATAGAAGTAAATAAAATAGAATATTGAAAGTTAATTATTATATTGAATATAATATAAATTTATAATAAAATAAAATACGTAGATAATAGTAATATAATAAATTAATTAAGTGTAATGGAAGTTAGTATAGCAAATAATTTGAGAAATATTTTAGATACTGGAAATGAAAGTTGAACATGCAAAGAAATATTATTTGAATTTCAAGTTTCGGTTATGGGGGCGGTTACAAGATGGTGTTTGTTTCATGAGATTTTGGGAGGGGGATGGCATGGGAGGAGACCACATTTCCTGGAAGGAATTTCTTTTCAACAAATCATTTGCTCTCTTTATCCTTCCACTTTTTAGAGGACGCTAACAGAGGCTATGAAAATTGTCGTTGCACCTGCATTATTCCAGTAAGTGTGAAATATTTAGGTAAGTCATTATCCATGATTCCAATGAGTTCTCATTTCTTTGTTTATGGATGAGTCCTGTTCGTGGCTAGACCACAAGTTTTGTTGTGTTTTATTTCATTACAAAACAAATTTTTTGTGACGTGTAAAGGGAGGGCGTGGTTCCTTGTTTCCCTTGTTTCTGTGGCCATTTGCATATATAAAAAAGGTCCTCTCACATTTAACAGTCGTTTTCCTTTTAGATAGTCCTTATGCCTTGTCTATGCCTACGCATTTTCTGTATTTGTATTCTCTATACTTGTTGTGTTCATACTTTAATGGAAGCGAATACTCTGTTTCCAAGTGCCTATTTTGGGCATTGGCAGGAAGGATGTTGTCATAGGCTACAGTGTTTAGCTTATATCTGCAGATTGCACTTATTTTTTTAAAGTTTCTTAGGCTTTTCAACAAATCTTTTGTGCATATCCTGCTTTGAGGGAGTTTCATGAGACTGCATTTCTTTCAGTCATTTTATCAATGTTTCATAGGCTTTGAGTTTCATTGGCTGTCACGGTTCCCTCTTATTCGCAGATGCTGCACTTGAAAATAAATTTATTTTTTCCAAACTTCAATCTTGAGCGCATCTCTGGAAACTCGCCTCTATTCAGTATTGCATCTAGTTCAAAACAGAAAAAGTTGTGCGTTATTTCCCCTTCTCTCAGGTCACGTATTTGCACCTCACCTTTCTCTTTCCTTCAGGCTTGTGATAACATTTGAGTTTTGATAATAATGCGAGTAGAGGGCGATATTTCCAAATTCCAATATTCACTTTCTTTTATACTTGGCAACCTGTCACTGTTGCGCCATTTAGAGTTGGGGCATTTTTCTGCCTTTGGTCTCGGCTCCTCAAAGCTCCTCCTTGTTGGTGATGACCTTCGCTTCCCCAATTTGATGAACTGTAGCCTGAAAATAGGGTCTCCATGATGGTTTTTAGGGTATGTTTGTTAAAACAAAAATTACAGCCAAGATTCTTAATGCGCACTTTTAGGTTTTCACTTCACGGACAATACAGATATTTCTCCAGATGATTTATTATAGCCGTTCCACAGTTAACTTACACTATCCTATATATTTAAATTAAGAAACTGAGTTGAACAGTCTTGAACTGTAATTGAATTTTCTTTAAGTTTGTTTATATACTTTTTTTACACCAGTTCTGAGGTTTGTCACATTCCAAGTAGCTTATTTTCTTAAAACCTATTTTTATTATCCGTTCAACTATTATTAGCAATAATCTATCTTAATTATTAATTTATGTTAAATTTCCAGTCCAAACCATAATAAAGCTAAAAATTGTCCCTTATTATTATAATTAGAAATGCTACTGGCTGTCTAGTTCTAGTCAAATTGGCTCCAATCAATGATGAAGATTATGAGTACCATTCAGGTCAAATCATTGCTTTTAGTTTGATAGGAAAACATTAAAGGAGCTTGGCTTTTTAGCTAGAAATCTCTATATTGGCAGAATTTCCTACTTATATTATCAACTTTGTTTACTCTATTTATGCATTCTAACAAAGCTAAAAGCTATTCATGATGACTATATAACAAATCTGTTTGCTGTGAAATATCAGTCCACTGAAAATGTGTTACAAAACAAATGGACAACCATAAATCTGAAATATCACCTTCCTTGATCAGTTCATGTTCTTGGCGATTTTCATGCCATGTTAGGATCCAAAATTTGTGGATGGCCTGTTTAATCATTCTTTCTGATATAGTCAAGATGATAATCTGTTATACGAACATTGTCACTAGGATCAAGATTGGAGTAAATATATATATATAAATATAATAATTATTTTTGAAGAACATTTAGGTTTAGAAGAGTTAATTAATTTAGTAGATAAAAAATAAATAAATAAATAAAATGAAGAGTAGTTTCATTGATTTAGATTAGTAAAGGGAATGCGGAAACAATGTATTTTGTGGTTGAATATTTGGAAAATGTAAGTTGCAATTGATATAATAGAATTGTTGACCGAGTTCCTTTTTAGTGTCTTAAGTTTAGTAAGAAATGATAATACTAGTAATAAGATATTGGTTAATTTATTTGTTGAATAGGTAATTGTTGCTAACAAGTTATAGGATGTTAAATTAGATGATTATGGAAAATAATGAAATTAGAAATATTAAGTTATTAAATGATTAGCAAATTGTTTCAGAAGATTAAGAAATTTAGGATATTATTATTACCACAATTATTATGGATTATTCTTTGTTAATTTGTAGGTGAATATTATTATTTTATAACCTTTAGAGTAGAATGGTAAGATTGGCGTGTAACCTAAATAACTAGGAAATTGTATTAAGATTGTCTCAAATATTATTGTTCGAGGGAAATAATCTTTTCATTTAATTATGAGATTAATAGGAATATTATGAAATGTAAAAATGTGCCTTGAGATAATTACGATATGTGATTATAGAGTTCCTTTATTATTTTAAATTAATTCTTATTAAACGAATGTATAAGGTGTAATTGAATGGTCATTGTTCATTTAAGGGTAATTTGATGTATCCTATTTGTGGTGTCCTCGTTGGAATTGCTTGGCTTTGGAAGTATTTTCATTCCATTGGGTTCATGTCGTTTTATGAGTGATTTGGCATACTCTTTCATTGTGACTCTTCTTGTGTTGATCTGAGTTGGGGATCTTCTTTAAGTTAAATTGTGTTGATATTCATTTAACCTTACATGGGGGATTCTTGGATTGTTTTGAGTTGTGGGGGTTTTATTAATTGATTTTGTGGTGGAGTATTTTGGATCCTAATGCAATGCTTGGTTGTGATAAGTTTATGCTTCTTATTGAATGCAATTATTTTGGTGAAATATTAAATTATATTGTTGTTGAGGTCTCCCTTTGATGCCTGGTGGCATGCTTTTACCTTTGTTGTTGAAAGATTGTTCTAGATGGTTTCGGGTCAGTGAGAATGCTTTTGGAGACTAAATTTTGGTTCATGGAATCCCTTGTCATTTAATTTGTGTTGCAATGTAATTGGGAACTTGTGTTTTGTTTATATTTGATCTTCTTGAATTGTTGATTTATTTCGTATCGAAGTTGGTTATGTAGTCTGGATGGAGTTGTTGATCTTATTTTAATGTTTTCACTCATTATATTTGTATTGAAAATAGTTTTTGTGGCTTTGCAATTATTGTTGTCAGTTCTTTGATGGGAAACCCCAGTGTAAACTTTTTGAGAGTCTTCCAGAGGCTTGTTTTATTTATGGTTGGTCAATGTTCTCTCTTTATGTGCCCTTGATGTGGCAAGTGTTTTGGAATTTGGAATTTGAAAGGGTTGTATGAGGATTGTAAGATTTTGATTATGTATTTATAGCGAGATGGGTATTGCCTCGCATGTTTCTCTATTGTGATCTAATGTTATTGTTAAGTTGTACAACCCTTGGAGTTTGGTTTTTATGCTTTGAGTGTCTAGAGAGAGTGGCTCTAAGTGGGTGGTCGGCGCACAAAGGGGCGCCAGGATAGCCCTCGTTAGAGTGAATTTAATAAGTGATAATTTAAATAATTAACTAGGGGATGGGTAGAATCACATTAAAAAAAGATAATTGATGCCTCATCCACCTTTTAGTGCTACCACAGACTAAAGGGGATTGAGAAGGCCGTGGTTAGCATGATCGTTGCCTTGTCTTCGCGAAAGGTAACGGTTCCGCATGAGCAACCCTATGGGGCGGTTCCTTGAGATAGGTAGCTTGGATAACCATAGATGGAGGCGGCTCCTAGTGCTTGGTTGTCTGGATAATCCGTCAGTAGATGGAGGTGGCACCTTGCAATAGGTAGTCTGGAGAATCCATGTTAAGCCATGCGATGACACTCTCCTCTAACACTCCTTATTATGTTGCTTCTTTGGAAATCCTCTGGAAGGGGTTCTTTGTCTTGAATTGATGAAACATAGTTGTTTGGAATTGATTCATGGTTTTACCCTATTTTATCTATGGTGTATTCTTTGGTCTTGTATAAATCTTGTTGATGTTTGGGTTTTGACCTTGTACTCTTATGGTACTTTGATATGATGTTATTATATTCTTTAATCTGCAATTTGGAATTGTATTATGTTTATTAATTCAGTTTGATTTGGAAGTGTTTCATGGTCATCCTTTGGTTACTTATTTACTGGTCATTGCTTTGATTTATGTGATGATATTTATGACTTTAAGTTATTATGTTGACTCTTGAATGTGGTTGATTATGTCATTTTAATCCTTGAGTTTTATGATACCTTTGTATGTTGTTGAGTCTTGTGGTTCCATGTTTGGATGTTCTTGGTTGAGGTCTCTTTCTTGTTAGCTCCTAGCACGGGGGGTGGGTCTTCGAACTCACATGGTCAGGAGGAACGTGCTAAGCACCCCATTGGGTCCCCAGTCGAGGTTCGAGAAGTGTGGATTGTGCTGTTGCGGCGACTCCAAAGTTGTACCTATCTTGGAGCCAGTTTGATACTTTGTATTTCTCTATTTACTTGTATCATGTTATCTTGTTGTATGGGTTCCATTCATATTTGGAACATGTTTGTATCATTGTACTTTTTAAAAATTGTACTGTAATGTAACATTAAACCTTATGTGATTAATGGTCATGGTAGTTGTTATTTAATGTGTTTTGGAATCATGTATATGTTATATTTGCATACACTGATGGTTTCTTATCAATACTTTATCATGAATTTTTCATGTATGTGTTACATTTGATAATGTTTACTTTATATCTTTGGCTTTTATTCTTTATTGTCATTGTGTGGATCTTAGTCTCGTAATGACTCCTCGTGTACCCCAAGGGATGTATGTAAAAGAAAATTTATGTCATGATTTAATGTGTTTTACATGTATGTTATGTTAACCTTTTTTAAAAAAAAAAAAAAATTGCGATAATCATTGTTTGTTTGTCCTTTGGGGTTCGCACGGCGGGGCGTTACAACATTATTAGTACCATGATAAACCAAACAATAATCAGAAGTACCTCCCACTGCTTGGGCTATACATAAACCTACTTAGAACTCCCACTACTTGGGCTATATTTGGTCTAGTGCAAACCATTGCATACATTAAACTACCAACATCACTAGCATAAGGAACCTTAGAAATATCCTTAATATCATCATCAAAATTAGGACACATATCCAATCTCAACTTAGTACCAACTGGAAAAGGAATGTTAACTGGTTTACAATCATGCATATTAAACCTTTGCAACATAGTATCAACATACTTACTCTTGAGTTCACCAATCATTACCCTGTTGTTACCAATAAACAACATGTCATCAACATACAAGATAATAATTAGAATATAATCATCAATAACCTTAATATATACACAATGATCCTCTTCACTCGTATGAAATCTCAACTTCAATGCAAAAGCATCAAACTTATAATACCACATCCTAGGTAACTATTTCAAACCATACAAAGACCTTTTTAACTTGCAAACCAATTTTTATTTTCCCTTCATAACAAAACCATTAGGCTGTCGCATATAAATCTCCTCCTCAAGATCCCCATGCAAAAAAGTAGTTTTAACATCCATTTTCTCTATCTCAAAATCACAAGCAGCAACAATAGATAATAAGAATCTAATAGAAGTTAATTTAGTGACAGGAGAGAAAATTCCACCAAAATCAACTCCCTCTCTCTAGGTGTAGCCCTTAGCCACTAATCTGGCCTTATACCTTTCCAAGTGACCATCCAATTTTTTTTTTAAACACCCATTTAAATCCATTGGGATTTCTTCCTTTGGGAAGATTGACAAGATCCCAGGTGTTACAGTTTTCTAATGCCATCATCTCCTCTTGCATAGCTTGCAACCAAGACTCATTTTCCTTTGAAGGGAGAGCCTCCCTATATGATCTAGGTTCATCATTAGCACTTAATAAAGAAAATATACAATGGAAATTAGGTGGGATATACCTATTGACTGGATTTCATTGTCGTGTGGATCTTCTGAGAATAGGAGAATGAGGTTCTCGTTGTTCTTGATCTTGCTCAACCTCTTCCTAATTTTCTTCCTCATGTTCTTCGGTTAGATTAGTAACTTCTTCCTCCTCATTGAATCCATCTCTTTGTTCTTCTCAACATGCATCTTCTTGCTTAATTTCAAAATGCACACTCTTTCCCTTATTCTTTTCCTTTGGTTGTTCAAGTACAGAATTAACACTAAGGTCCCTGAAAATCACATCTCTAGAATAGATACTTTTCTTAGTTAGAGGATTCCATAACTTATAACCTTTAACATTATCACCATATCCAATGAAAATGCACTTTTCAGCTTTAGGATCCAGCTTAGTCCGCTTTCCTTTAGGCACATGAACATAAGCCTCACAGCCAAATACCCTTAAATGCAAAACATAAGGTTTCTTACCTATCCACATCTCATAAGGTGTTGTTTCAAGAGCTTTACAAGGAGATATATTAATCAAGTAACAATCAATACTTATAGCTTCTACCCAAAAGCATTTATGAGGTCGTGAACCACTTAACATGCTTCTAGCTCTTTCCATGATCGTTCGATTCATCCTATCTACCACACCATTTTGCTGAGGAGTGTACGGAGTAGTTTTCTATCTAACAATTCCTCCATGCTTACAAAATTCATCAAATTCCTTAGAACAGTATTCCCCTCCATTATCAGACCTTAATACCTTAATTTTATAATCTGTTTTCTTTTTTACTAAAGCTTTAAATTCCTTACTAAAAACTGCATATTTATGTCGCATAAAATATAACCAAGTAAACATTATAACATCATCGATAAAGGATAAAAAATATCTATTTTTTCCAATTGATTCAACATCCACAGGACCAAACACATCCATATGAATTAATTCCAATTGAACTTTATATTTTGTATTGCCAAAAGGAAAATATTTTATGTTTTGTTTACCAAACACACAATGTTCACAGAAATCAAAACTTTCATCAGAATAAGATAAACAGTCTAAAAAAAATTATTCAAAATATACTTTAAATCAGTCTCACTTATGTGACCCAATCTATGGTGCCACAACATACAATTCATATTTTTTAGTTACATATGTAGATTTTACAAAAGTAGTGACTTCCAGCTTAAATAGGGTTCCTTTCCTTGTCCCTCTTGCTATCACCAAATTCCCTCTTACCAATCTACAACCATGCTTATCAAAAGTTGCATTTATTCCCAGATCATTCAACTTCAAAACTGAAATAAAATTTCTAGATACTCCAAGAACATGCAAAACACTAGGAAGGGTTTTAATCCTCCCATCATTGAAACACCACTTAACCTTACCCCTTCTAACAATTGAGTATGAAGAGTTATCACTGAGATAGATTTCACCTCCATCATATTCTTCATATGTGGAAAACCACTCCTTATAAGGAGCCATGTGAAATGAGCATCCTTAATCAATTAACCAATTTTCATTAGTCATAACCTAAAGAAAAGAAATCAAAGCTTCATCACCTAAGTTTGAGGATTTCTTTGTGGAGGAATCAACTTGTTTCTTTGGAATTCTGCATTCCTTCTTCACATATCCTCTTTTTCCACAATTCCAACATTTCACTATGTTCTTCTTTCCAAGAGTTTTAGATCTTCCCTTAGACTTATCCTTAGGCCCATTCTTATCTCCTTGAGACCCTCTTTCTTTAGGCCTTCCCCTTACATTGAGAGCATCACCTATATTATTCATTTCCTTCTTCCTCATTTCCTGTGACAACAAAGTTGCTACAAGAGCATCCATATTTGGATCTTCCATGTTAGCAGTGATAGTAAGTAAAAAATTATCCCAATATTTAGGTAAAGAACAATGAAGCATAATGCATTTATCTTCTTCTTCAACATCAACATTAATAGAGGCTAATTGACTCAAAACCAAATTAAAGGAATTTAAATGCTCGGCTATACATTCACCTTCTCTCATCTTAAGAGAAAAAAATTTCGCTTCAGGTAGAGTTTATTTACCAAAATTTTCGTTTGATATATTTCACCTATCTAGTTCCATTAAGCATATGTAGTCTTTTCCTTTGACACATTCAGGAGAACAGAATTAAAAAGACATAATATAATGGTTCCACGTTCTTTTTATCAAGCTTCTCCCAATCTCCATCACTCATTTTCTCAGGTTTCTTTTCATTTATTATAGCCACCCATTGATCTTGTTCTTCAAGGAGATCCTCCATTTTCATCTTCCACAAGTCAAATCCCACTCCATTAAATTTCTCTATCTCCAAACGAGAAGAAATTGCAGCCATGGTTAAACACAAAACATGACCAAAAATAGCTCAACAAAACTCCCACTAAATCTCAAAAAACCTTTGTTCTACCACCCAGAACAAAGAACTAGCCAAGATCTAATACCAAATGTTAGAAAAAAAAATAAAGGAATAGCTATAATGGAAGCTTTAATAGTTTACTATAAATCAAATTATGCAGTATAAACCATATGGAGATTTAAAACTATAAATAATGAAATATACAAAGAACAAAAAGCACAACCCATAACATAGTGTTTACGTGGAGAAAACCTTTCAGGAAAAAACTCCACCAAAGAAGAGATTGAAAGTTGTATTAACAACAATGGTGTGTCATAATACAATCACTCTAACTCCTCTTCAATCTGACAACATTTGTGTACCTATAAAACCTCTCATAGTGTCTCCAACGCAACCCCTGAATATATAGACTCATGGGGGCTCAAAATACCACCATAAAACATTACCATGGGTCAAAACAAGGTTCAAAAATACCATGGTAAAAATCCATTCGACCCCTTACATGCTATACATGGTCTCTTACATGACATTACACCTTCTTACAAGTTGTCATAAGAATCCTTAGAAAATAGGAGATGTTCTTACATGCATCATAAACCATCAATAGCTATGCAAAGATTCTCTTACGCTTGTCATAGACTATTCTCATGTCCAAAATGATATTCCCCACTTTTAGCCCTTACATTTGTCATAGAATATGTCATAATGTCCTTAAAAATAGGCTTTCCATGTTATACCACTAAGTGGGCATCTTTTGACAACTAATAACTTATTTTTCAAGGCACTGACATGTGGCAAAAGTGCCAACTCAAAATTGCATAACCCTTGTAACGGAGCTCACAAATATTTATAATAAAAAAGATATTATCCATGGGAAAATATAAAATAATAATAAATAAATAACTTAGGAATTACCAAGGTTGAGACACCTTGATTCCCAATAAAGACACCATTGTTTCAAATTCAAAATTGTTGTCTCTTTCACAATTGTTTTCTTCATTTATTTGATCTAAGATAGCCTGTTGTATAAAATATGTTCTCAAAATCACAGCAAAATTCTTTATTTTGGGAAGACTGTTCAAAATCTTCCCATCATAACAATGAACAAAAGAATCAATCATTAACCTAAACTTTGCAAGAGTTTCATCAAATTCTACTTTTCCACTCTCTTTTCCATTTTGAATTTAATTCCCAATTTCATCCATGTAGAACTTCCTTAGCCTATAGATCTTGTTGTTAGCCATAACTTTACTAGGTGTCAAGGATAGCTTCGAGTTTTTACCCAAGCAACAACTAAAAACATTTGGTCTTACCAGATACAATGTGTTGAAAATCTCTTTGAAGTTATTCTGGAAAAGAGTTCCTGAGAGTATAATGCATAGTTTTGAATTAACCTTTTTGCATGAATTCCATATCTATAATCGGCTATTTCAAGCTTTATGAACTTCATCAAGAATGAGCAAACCTAGGATCTCTAAAAGCAATTTTCCAATATGCTTAACCTCTTCAGGAAGGCTCACATATATTGGAAAAATTCTTTTAGAGAGAACAATTATATTTGTTCTTGATGAAGGTCAGCAAGCTTGAAATAGCCAATCAAAGATATGGAATTCATGCAAAAAGGTTAATTGAAAATTGTGCATTATACTCTCGGGAACTCTTTTCTAGAATAGCTTCAAAGAGATTTTCAACACATTGTATCTAGTAAGGCCGAATTTTTTCAATTGCTACTTGGGTAAAAACTTGAAGCTATCCTCGACACCTGGTAAAGTTATGGCTAACAGCAAGATCTACAGGCTGAGGAAGTTCTTCATGGATGAAATTGGGAATAAAATTTAGAATGGAAAAGAGAGTGGAAAAGTAGAATTTCATGAAACTCTTGCAAAGCTCAAGTTAATGATTGATGTTTTTGTTCATTGTTATGATGGGAAGATTATGAACAGTCTTCCCAGAATAAAGGATTTTACTATGATTTTGAGGGCATCTTCTATACAATAGGTTGTCTTAGATCAAATAAATGAAGCAAAAATTTGTGAAAGAGCCAACAATTTTGAATTTGAAACAATGGTGTTTTATGTATAGATTCCCCCTGTGATTTGCTCCTAGAATAAGGTATAGCAATTTTGAATTAGAAACAATGGTATATGAACAACTATTTAGCCTATCTTTTATGCTACAACAATTAACTACAGGTTAGAACATATCCATATTAGCATAAAATAGTAGGTGCAATTCACCTCAAACTCTACTATGGTAATTTATTTGTAAGGAAGTTTTCACTCCTCCATGAACATTATTTATGCACATTAGTATGTTGGTTATTATCTTGATCTCCTTTGTGATCAAAAGAATAATGAAGTTCATTGCATAAATCATGATTATTTTTTAGTGCTATGATTCAGTGCTCTTTTACTTCCTACTCACTCTATTCTCAATCACCATGAGCAAATAACTTAGAGGACAGATATTTGTCACCATTTGACAGTAAATTTCATTGTTTTTGGTTGTTATGATTCAATCACTATTCGACAGTGTTATTCCTTTCTCAATCCTATAAGGCAGAGAAAAAATCACAATTTGCAACTCTCTAACAATGATATTCCTTTCAGTGATCTCAGTCACCTAATTAAATGTGTTATCTTCTTCATTTCTTAGTGCTAACAATGCCTACACAATTTTTTCTCAATCACAGTTACAGTGCTCCTTCATTTGAAGATATTATGTTGCTTAGATAATAATGTTTTAGTGAATTCATATTTTTTCTTGTAAACGTCTTGTTGCACTTGTAGAGTTTTTTTGTGCATAATATGTAGTCAAGATGCCTTCAAATGGAGCTCTTTTGTAAAGGCAGTAGGATAATGGTGTTAATAAAATAATAGTGTTCGTGAGAGGTATGATTGTAGATACATTAAGAATGGAAGATATAATGTTTTGATAGTAAAATAATCATTTATCTACTCAGATCTTGACACAAGTTTCCTCGTAATAAGGTAGTGTATAATATGCTCTATTCCATGGCATCCACCTAATTCCATACCACCTAGAGAAGCAATGATTGAGAGTATATGTGCCCTATATTTTGCAGCCCAAATGTGTCTTTCTAATGGTTTTACACAATTAGGAAGAAGGTATGTCATGAATTTTTGTGCCCACCCAAAACTAAGCCTTACAAAGAATGTATGCACCTATACAAAATACCATAAGCTACTTCAAAATGTTATGATCTAGCACAAGAGAAAGTTATTAAGGGAGACTTGGCTTTTCCATTGGCATATTTATGATTATATACATAGCATCTTCTTTTCCATAGTTTCAAAATACACATTTATGATAATATTCACATAGCAAGAACCTTGAAAGGATGGAAACCTTGCTCTCATTCTTCCTAGGTCACTCAAGATCCCGTATTAGTATTTGTGGGCTCTTTACAATAGCTTATCCACTGATGAGAATGTTCCCCTCATTTGCTAATGGAATAAACTGTCATTTGCTCTGCTTGAATGTGTAATGTGATATAGCAAGTTCAATGTCACAAGGCACAATTTGAGAACATAATTTGAGACTTGATATCTATAGAATCCAACTTCTTGCAACACAAAATGCAGAACCAACATCCCAACCAAAGCAACTTAGCTTTAATATGCACCATAACCAATGTTTTAACACATGAATGGTGGAATTGAACTAACTTTTGGGGGTCCCTTGAATATCAAACATACATAGACACAAACTGTTGCAGTAGCCAAAAAGGAGAAAACAAATGGATGATACATGGCTCCATGATAGCCTGTCATTCTTGATACTCTCTTGGAGGAAAATCTTGCACACTCACCACATTTCTAAGGAAGCTTAAGTACCATTTATTGAGACAAGTTTTTGTTATTAAATGGATGATATGGCTCCATGATAGCCCGTCATCCTTGATACTCTCTTGGAGGAAAATCCTGCACACTCACCACATTTTTGAGGAAGCTTAAGTACTGTTTGCTGAGACAAGTTTTTGTCTGAACCAACTTCCTAAATTGCACTCGCATTCAAGGAAGGTGCTTTCAAAATTGTTATTGCTAACTGAGCACTCATGCTATCTCCCAGTTTACTCAAATCCAACTAGCTATATGAAATTACTATTTCATTAGCAGATATTTTAGGTGAGACGAGTCATTGTAGTTATAAGTTCATGAAAGATCACTCAAATCCTTTTTACAACCACCACAACATCGTAAGACGAGCATTATTCTGGTGATAGTTGTGGAAAGCACCCTACATCACCGGAAGGCCAACAATAATAGTGTTTTGTTACAATGGTTATGCAAAAGGATTTCCGTATGGGTTTTGTGCGATCCCAAGGAACTCTGTAACTACAATATCTGATAAAAATCTACCTAAATATGCTTTGATGGATGTTCATATCCTCATCCAATTCAATTCACACACACATAGGAAGGATGCTTTCAAAGGTTGAGGAGTTGGTATTTACACCCACTGGTTTCATTTTGTTAAAATTTTCTACTAACTTTTCAAAAAAACTCATTTTGAACATATCCTTCAATCACAATATTCCATGATATCAAGACTTATTTGAGGTGACTTTTTTGAAATAGTTCATTAGATATTTGATGTAGCATTATTATAGTGCAAGCCTACTTTTCAGATTGTTTCTACGGCATCACCTCAATATTCCCCACAAGAACATTGTCCTTGTTTAAAATGATGGAAATGGTTTACATCTCTCAGAACAATTTCTATTGCAACAATCTTGGAGATGAATTTAGATGTAGTGTGAAAATTAGGACATACTCAAAGGTTCTTAACAACTCTAATATTTGCACTAGGGGCCATGTTTAACAAACCAAATGCAATTGCTAACTTTTCACTATGGTGGCAGATAAATGATTCTTTTTTCTTCTATTCCACAACATTAAGTAAAAGTATTGAATCTGGAAATACCCTACTACCTTCATTTTCCAAGCCAATTTCTCTAAGTTTGCATAGATCTCCCATGTTTGTGGATGTGATCTATCTCCTACAAATTTTTAATTGATTTCTTTCTTCTATGTTTGGACTTACTTTTGGTAAACTTGCAATATACAATGCACTTTTATTCTTTCTAAATTCAGAGTAATAGTAATTTTGTTGGTTGTATTGAGGCATAGCTTCATTCATGGTGGAAAAGGAAACACGTTGTTTCTCATATCATATGACACACTACATATAAAGGAGGAAAGATTCTAGGGTTATTTTTTACTACATTGAAGGAGAGAGCTTCATATATGAGACACGATCAACACTCTCCTTCTTGGATTCTACACGTTACAGCTTGGTTCAGGAAGATTTCCCACATTGTAGAAGTTTTATGAGATGAAAGGGGCATGTGCTCACATTGAAGGGCTTCAAGTACGTGTTTCATCATTGCAAAAAAAAATTGGAGAAGTTTCTTTCTTGTCGTTTTTGTGCATTGTAACTCAGATTTTCAATCTTGTGACTAAAAATAAAAATTGTAATATTCTATTTCTAAGCATTTTTCAAGAAAGATAGATATTTCAAACTTGTGCAAGTTGTAAGAACACCTTTCTTTTAATAAAGTTCAGTGATTTTTCCTTCTCAATGGCTATCTTATTGTGTGAAATTGATGATTAATGTGTATTTTTGTGTTTTATGTTTAAATCCTCAAATATCAATCAATTAAAATGACTAAATATACTACTAGTTGATGTCAACTAATAATTAAATTGATTAAATATACTACCAATTGACAGAAATCAATGAACAGTGAATAAATATGACTAAATATATGACCAATGAAATAAATGAATAAAATAACTAAATATACTACCAAATTGATCAAAATTATCGTTAAAATTAATAACTTAATACTCTACCAATGGACAAAAATTGGTGAATAAAAATGACTAAATAAGTGACCAGTTAACAACAATCAATGACTAAATATACTACCAAATCAATCAATCAATCAAAACAACCAATAAATGACTAAAAATGGTTTTGTCATCAATTTGGTTGTGTTATAAATGACTGGCAATAAAATACTAATGGCCACATGATCATGTTTGGTCATTTATATGTAGTTTTTAGTAGTTTTTTAATCATATATTATTGTTTTTGTACTAGTGTATACTCAGAATTTGGGTTTCTAGATCATTGTACAGTGCGAGATAATTTCACTAGTGTGTGAATCAATGTTTTAGTAATGTTTTTGTGGCCTAGGATAAATTTATTTGCTCTACTTTTCTCCGTTGTTTGGATTTAGCTTGTGTGGATTTGGGAAGTTGTTTATAATGTTTGTATCTTTCAATACTCAAGGTTTCATTTCATTTGGTGCAGTACAGAGTGAGTCTCATATATCAGTGTGTGAATAAGGTCTACTAGTTGTTTTGAGTTGAAGTATTTGTATGATTCAAGTTTGTATGAAGTGTTTGATGAATCTCAAGTAGTTCATGGATTATTCTAGATCATTTTCAAGTGGATTTTTTTCAGTGTGTACTTAATGTTTATGGTGTTTAACATAGGTATTGGCCAAGCTTGTGTTAGCACTACATGTGAGGCTTGTGAAAGCATGTTGAGGTGTGTTGGGATCTATTTGGGTCCCAATTAAGGATTTATTTGGGTTTCCTTCATTCCTATCCACCACAAGAATGTTTAGGTGTCAACCTATTTTGAATTTGTAAGTGTAATGGATAGTTACTAACATTGGAGAAGGTTTTCAAGGTTAAGGTTGATATAAATAAGAGTGGTGATGTTATTAGATGCAAGATAGAAGCAAGATATATGTGAGATTGATGAAAGTGATGTGTGTGATGTGAATTTGAGTAGAGCAGTGTGAATTTCAAATGTTGGGATTCCTGAAGGAAATGAATTGAAGGTGTCTGAAATATTTCATACAAGACTATGAGATTGTTGGAGAATTGTGGTGGATCATTAGTGCATTAAGAAAGTGTTCTCTATGTAAAATTTCTCTTCTATCTTCTTGTATTTCTTTCTATGGCATTGAACCCTAACTGTGATCCTTTTTGGATAGTGTGTCTTTTTTTGACAATGAGCTCTTGTACTGATTTTACAATTACTTATATTGTGAGCTAATCCTTTTTTAACACCCAAAATACTTAGAAGGGGGGGTGAATTAGTATTCTATTAAACCATTTTATCATTTTAGTGTAGGAAAAAGTATCCCATTTTCACACTTAATTTGGGAATAAATAATGATAAAATGAGCCTAATGTTTCCTTAATTTAGTGTTGTAATATGTTTTTCATATTCATATTAAGTTTAGGGCCCTTTTAAACTAAATGGACTTAACTGTGCCTTTTTTTTTATATTCTAAGGTGTAACGTTACACTTTCAAATTAATCTAGGGCTTTATTAATTGATTGAGGTTAATTTTCCTTAATTGGCCCCTTTAATTCAAAACCAAGTCTAATTAAATGCAATTTTTGAGGGATAAAACCTGACATTCATAAATGCCATTACACAACACTTAACTTTGGAAGATGTGTGTCCTAGGTAAGTGACCTAGGAACCATTTTCCATAGGGAGAATGGGTCCTCACTTAGACCTAAGAACCTATTTTTACATAATGTTTAACATTGACCAATGTGTGTCCTAGGTAAGTGGCCTAGGACACATTTACCCTATGGGGAATGGGTCCTCACTTAGACTTAGGAACCCCCTTTGAAATATGTTTTTGGCGGTATTTTAATGATTTCAAATCCATAATTCAATGTCAACTTGTGATATTTGAATTTCAAGAATTAATGTTAAGATATGTATAAATACAAGGTTATTTCACTATGTTTCATCTTAAGAATCTAAGACTTCTAAGCAATTTTTGTGAGATCAAGCAATTTTCACAAGAGAGAAATATTAGAGAAATTTCTAAGGTATTCAAGGGCATATTTATAGAAGAATGTTGTAGCAATAAAGATTCCATTGTCATATCAAATATGTATTGCATCATGCATGTTGTCTAAGCTAATATAGTGATGTAGTGTTCAAGATCTAATCAAGCATATCAAAGAAATCATTTCAAATCAAGTTTCATGATCAAGATCTACATTCATCGAGGCCACTTCATGCTAGTTTGAATTTTTTTCATCCAAAGTTTTCAAATAAGGTTTGGTGAGTTGTTACATAGTTTTGTTCATTCATCATTCCTTCTTCCATTTTTCGTTTCATTTCAAGGTTTAATTACCAAAATGGGTTTTGACCAAGGAAAAACCCCATTCCCTAACAAAACAAAAAATTTCTCTCTTTGATGTGTGATTATAAATTTTAGGTTGAAGATCCTTTAAAGAGAAAATTTGAAGAAAGTTGAAAAGTTGTCAAAGTTGAAATAAAAAATTTCAAATCACAAAAACTCCTCTACATATTTTCTTTCTAGATGTCCAACAGTGAACAATTGGAATCTAGAAGTGAAAACTAAGTAGAACAAAACCCAAAAAGAAAATTTTAGAAACCCTAGCTAGGACCCATTCGCCATAGGGTGAATGAGTGCTCAGTGAGCTTCAAAAGGTGACTTTTGGTGAAAGGTACATAAAATTTTCACCTTTCTAGATCTTCCTTTTGATTACTGTTTCATTCAGATTTAATTACTATTCTTTATTTGCATATTATAGCTTGCATTTTGAATGAAACTAGGAAAATAGGTCTTTGGGGTGAACTCCTTTTCCCCCACCCTATTTTTCATTGTTTCATTGTGGTGAACCAAATTTTGATGCTTACATTTTCTGATTTTGGATTCCTCTTTCATTCTAAATTTACATATTGTATTCATTTGCATCTCTTTACATTTAATTGAGTCTCGTTTAGGGTGTCTAGTTTGCATTTTACTTTGCATTTCATTTAATGGTTTTATGATTGCATTTTCGTATTCTTTAAATCTGAAAAGTATAAAAAACAAATCAGTCACATTGCATATCAATACATCATATCAAATTGCATTTGAAAATTGAAACAAAATTGCATATCAAACTAGGTGTTCTAGGTTGTCATTTTATCACATTTTACACTTGCATTCAACATTGAATTTATAGAGAATTAAAACTAAAACTTGCTATAACAAACTAGAATCTAGAAACTACTAAAAATCACTCAAAAATATGTAAAAACTTGTTTCAAAACCCTAACCTAGGACCCATTTTCCCTAGGGAAAATGAGTCCCTGATCAAGGTCACATTCTAATTTTCTAGGCATTAAAACATTCATTTTTGCATTCATGTTTGCTACTTTCAGATTTATGTCTCTATTTGCAGAATTTTTGTTTCATTAATTTGATCATATCTAGCTTAATTTGATAAGTTCAATGCATTGTGTGATTTCAAAATTGCATTTACAAGACTTCATTTTCAGGTTTTTACATAGTGTAATAAAAAAATTACCTTGTGTAGAATCTGAAAATTGTTTTTACATATTGCATTCTAGGTCATTGCATTGCATCTTACCCTACTTTCCATTTTGGGTTGGCATCGAGTTTGTGAATCTTGTATGATCTTAACAACTTAGTTTCCTATTAGCAATATTGTTGTGAGATGTAGTTCAAGACTAATGTCATCCCGTGATACACCATTTGTTGTGGATCTTGGGTTTTCTAACTCTCTTTCTAATAGTGTTGATAATCAACCCCCTATGGATCATAACATGCATACCTGATTTCCTATGACTTCCTTACCTATAACCAATATGCATGATGTTAACAATACCATCCCTACCATGACTAGTTGTACTCAAGATTTGTGGTATACTCAAAGCCAAGGTGGAACTTCAATTCCTCCTACTACAATTCCCATGTCTATTCCTACATACATTAGTACTCATGTTACCACAACTATTCAACCCACTAGCAATGTCAACACTTCCTTAAGTATTTCCATAGGGAATCCTTCTAGATTTGTGCATTCAAATATCATATCTCCTTAGCCATTTCCCCTTACAAACCTACAAGTCACTTTCCCTATGCATACATACACCACTCCACCTTATTCCCCTCCATCTTACAATACCAACAATGATCCCATCATTAACATAATTTTGCAAAACATGTCAACCCTTCAACAAAAAATTTCACCATCGTAAATAAAAACAACAATGGTCAACCTTCACAATACATTAAAAGCAACTTGTTATCCCTAGATATATTAAGAACATAAATGCCACGAGGTATAGAAGTTCATAGATTCAAGAAATATGGTGGGAAAGGAGATTATGTTAGCCATGTTTCTTCTTATACTACCCTATGTAGTGATTTCATTTTTGAAGACAAAATCTTGGCTAAACTATTCCCTATATCCTTGAAGGATACTACTTTAGAGTGGTTTTTCTCTTTACCAAACAACTCAATAAACTCATTCAATGAGCTTATTGATGCCTTTTACAACCACTTCCACAAATTCACATGGGTCCCAAGATGATCCTAGCTGATTTAATGACATGTAAATAAAAGTATGATGAGAAATTCAATGATTTCATAGTATGATATCAAATGCTATATTCACAAATAAACATTAAGATTCTTGATGTCAACCTTCAATGAATTTTTAATGCCAATTTACAAAACAAAATCCAAACCAAAATCGATATGTTGAAATTCCCATCCTTCACACAGTTATGTACAACCCAAGTCGTGACTATCAGAATTTAGTTAGTAGTTGTGATGTGAAAAATCATCCTAGCCATCCTAAAAAGTATGAATCCGCACCTCAAAATAGTTACCAATATTTCAAGAAATAGAATAGGGGATTTTTACAGCTTAATTCCCCTCAACCAAATCAACAAGTTGATAACCAAGTGGTTTCTATAAAAATGACAAATCCTTTTTCCTTTAGGGATAGGAATAGAAAATCTACCCCTCTACTCGACACCCTTCATAATATCATGCTACAATTCATAAACAAGAATATGATTTCCTTACCTCCTGTGAGAGCTCTTGATCTTAATAAACCATTACCCTCAAACTATAGATCAAACACTTATTGCTATTACCACCAAAAAAATGGGCATGATATGGAATATTGTAAGTGCCTTAAACATATTGTGCAAGACCTCATTGATTCTAATCAACTTCAAATTGGAGGTGTGAATGATCAAGGTAATAAGTATGTACCTCCTAACCAAAAGTTACAAATTTTTACTGATCCCATGCTGAAACATACTATTTCATTTTTCAAAGCTAGTGAAACAAAGAACGATGTGGTGAATGTTGAAAAAGATATTGAAAACACAAAAGAGAACAATGAGGAAGAAATGATTAGAATGGTGTTGTTTATTGAAGCTAAACCTCATATTGGACAAACCAAAATGCTCTTGGATATTGCTTTCTCACAAAGTGAAATAATCAAACATGCACTCGACGATCCTCTTTACATAGCTGGAAGAATCAATGAAAAGACTTCTAATGGGATATTAATTGATCTCATCTATGTAGAGAATGTGATTAATGAAGAATTCTTATTTTTTCATGAACTTTATCAAGATACATATGAAAGACCAAAAGCATGGACCAAAAGACATAATGGTTTTGCTTGCCCTATGATTGGCTTGATAAATCTCCCTCTAAATGTTAGAATAAAAATATTAAATGTCACATTCACCATCATCCCATTGTCAGACCAATTCATGTGAAGTTAGGCTATCCATTGCTATTCTCCATGAATTTTGTCCCATCGGTTGTGCATAAATGTTTGAAGTTTCCCTTTGGGAATGAAATATTTATTGTACATCATAGTGGCTTTAATCTTGCGTTTTCCCATGGGAACTTTTCATTGGATTTATTTTGGCCTAATCCTATTGAACCTACTAGACCTCGTGAAGGCTTCTTTTTCAAAGCATATCAAAAGTTTAAGGAAAAGTGGATAGAAAAATTATACCTTAGAAATATGCCTCCACCTATGATTGAGCCACATATCCTTGACAAAACCATTATTGAACCAAAAGCCCTTCCAAATATCCAAGAGCATCCTATCACAAATCCTCCTACCATTTCCTATAAGAGACCATGAGATAATCAAAGAAATCTCATTGTGCCTCCTAAAATCAAACAAGTTTACAAAGGCAAAAAGAAAGTGGTTGAACAAACTCCCATGGTTCCTTTTGTTCCTCCCCTAAGGGAAGAAAATAAACCTATGGTTGACAAATCCACTCCTACACAATCACAAATTGACAATATATTGTAAATAATTTTAAATTCTAGAGAGCGTAGGTGGTGCTATTGCTTGTATATTACAAACTAAAGAAGAAAAGTGCAACATAAAAAATCAAAATCCAAATTTTCCTGAAGTAATACATGATGACTCTATACCTTCTCTGCAACGTAAATAGGAACCTTCTAGAGACATTATCATTCGACCTCCTATTGTGATTAATTTAGAGGATGACATTGATATTGCAAAGATTGATGAACAAGTGCATAATGAGTTGAATTCATTGTTCTCTTCTTCCATGAACTTAAATGATGAAAAGAGTGTTGAACTTGGTGTGTGTCTTAGTTCGGAACTTGATGTTGTCCCTTTGCCTAGTTTCCCACCTTCCACATATACTGATCAAGATTGGGATGTGGATAACCTGCTATAGGTTGAATCGCATGTTCCTCTCTAGTCTTTTGCATTGTTTTCTTTTTCATGTTTCTTTATGTGTTTGCATGTGCATAATGTGATCCCCATACTATTATATTTGATGTATCTATCTATTCATGTGCATTCCTCTATATGTACATACATTCTCCACTCTGTCGTAAACATTTTCCTTTTTCATTTGTCTTGCATTTTCCTTTTGGGGATGATGCAAGGCATCGAGACATTTAGGTATCTTCCATGTTGACCCGGAAGGATTTTCTTCTTTTTTTTCTCTCTATGTGTCATTCTTCCAATTCTATAAGTATTTGGGGAATGATTACATTTTCGATCTCTATGAAAACATTGTAGCAAATACATATTGACCCCTAATCCATAGATTCTTTATGTATTTTTGGGGGCAACCCCTCCTTCCTTTTTTGTGATGTAGCTTTATTTCAAAAACATATGACTTGGAATAGGGACTTTCTGAGGAAGCTCTCAAGTCTTAGGATTAAATATTTTCTACTTTAAAGAAATTGCTCATAGTAATGGTGTTATCAATGAATTTAAAGTGCAGGAATACATTGATAATATCTTTCAACATTTTTCATGTTTCATGGTGTGATTTTCTTACTTTTTTTGATGCATCCTTTTCTTGGTGGTGTCATTGGGTTTGATGTCCTCCAAGAGTGTGATATTTCTTAGTGTATGACTTTCCTCTTAGTGGTGATGTGACACACTGCATTCTCTACATTGTGAATCTTTTACTCTTGATTGTTCCTCTCTTGGAGACATTAGGCATGATGTTCCCTAAGAAGAATACCTTACACAAACTAAGATACCCTTGAACACAAACCATATGTATAATTCCCATAAGTGTTTGGCATAATGCAACTTGCTAACCTTGTGAACCTCAAACCCTAAATTCAAGGCCACCTAGCATAACACAACTTGCTTGCTTGTGAATCCTTGCCTTATGGTACCTTATTAAATTTATCAAAGGAATTACTTTGGTATGGTTAGTATGATGAGAATCCAACATAGAGGCATGAATTTATCATTATATGGTGAGATCCTATAGACATAGCATGACTTTCTCATTGTATGGTGAGAGCTTGTAGACCTGGCATGAATTTATCACTAAGCCACTTTATTGGAAGACTCCCCTAATGGACGGCATGAAGTTCCACTACCTCAAAATGAGCATAAACTAAAATATTAGATGTGTTCCACATCATTGTTGAGAATGTGTGTCTCAAACTCACTATTAAAACCCTAGCTCAGTTGCCATCAACTTAGTTTTACATTTGGCCTTCACCAATATATCATAGGGTAAATCTAAGAGGGGTGTGGACTGGCAATGTTACCCACCATCTCGCAGTAGTCTTCATCAACCTATGTGGGTGTGCAGGGCCATACTTCCACCCCATAGTAGTACATGAAATGGTTGGAGGCAGAGTGAGGGCCATCCCGCCAACCCACGATGGTCTAAGAGATGGCTTGCAATAGTACAAGATATTTCACTATCCTGCGATAGCCTATGAGATGGATTGCGGTGATGCGGTATAGGTCCCTCCATCCTACGATGGTTAGGTGAGAGATTCTATGATATGGTGGTAGGCTACGGTATAGCAGTAACCCATGACCTCATGATGGTCAGTGGAGATGCTTGCAGTAGTGCAGTATAGATCCTATCATCCTGTGATGGTCAAATGAGATGAATGGTGGGTTGGTGGTAAAGCGTCATTGAGGAGATGGATACATATCGAAAGGAGTATGTTTGGAGTCTCTTCAATGGAGTGATAGATATGTCTATGTGACAATGTGAATTTGGAAAGATAATGGTTAACATCTCTTCGACATTCTGATACACTTTGACGAGGAAAAAGGTAATGACAGTTACGTCATTTGTGACCATTCATCTATTATGGAAGTTGGAATGTCAATTTCTTGGAATGTTTGAGAGGCATGATCGAATGCCATAGTGCATTAGAATAGTGTGGAGGATGATCTATGATGATCAAAGCAATTGTAAATGTAATGCTACCGATTTTCATGCTATGAATTAACACCTAAAAGAGCATAGCCACTTGTATGTAAATTGTGTTTTACTATAATACAAGTGATCTCTGCTTTGGTGTGTGGGTTTTTTCCCAAAAGGATTTTCCCACGTAAATCTTGTGTTCATTCTTTATTGTCTATTTTGTTATTCATATATGTGCATCTTTATGTTCTATAATTGCAATTTTTGAAAGAATTTTTCTATATCTCTCTCCTAAAGATTAGTATTAGGAAGCGTATTTGACACTCTTATTTCCTTTCAGTTGGTATCAAAGCTTGGCCAGATTTGTTGTCCTTGTGGGTAAGATGGGTTTTTTTTGCTGATCTTGTTTAGTGGGAGTTTTGTAGAGAAATCTAGTTTGTAACTTATTACAGATTTAAGATGGTGACCACATCTGGAAGAATAGAGATTGAGAAGTTTAACAATGGAAATTTTAAGTTGTGGAAACTCAAAATGGAAGATTTTCTTGTCGATTAAGAGTTATGGGTTGTAGTGTCATCTAACAAACCAACAACAACCTCACAGGATGACTGGGATGCAATGGATTGGAAATCCAAGGGTCTAATCAGACTGTGCTTGGCCAATTCAATTCTATTGAACATCCATGAAGAGAATACAATGAAACTTTTGTGGAAGAAGCTTGGTGACATTTATCAAGGGAAATCTCTGGTAAATAAGTTATTTCTGAGGAAGAAGTTGTATTCTTTGAAGATGGAGGAAGGAGCATCTATTACAAATGATTTGAATGCATTTAACATGATCATTGCTTAGTTGAGGTTTGTTGGTGTGAATATATATAATGAGGATCATTGCATGCTCATGTTGTGTTCCTTTCTTGACACATGGGATCACCTAGTAATGGCTATTGGGAGAACAACAACCACTTTCAAGAGATGTGGTTGCTTCACTACTATCAGAGGAAATGCAAAGGAAGTCTTCTGAGATGGCCAAGTAGGCCCTTGTTGTTTGAGGCAAATCAAAGGAGAAAGGAAAGAAGAAAGACAAGAAGTCTAAATCCAAGTTAGAGGGGAGATCAAAGTATCATGGTAAAAATTCCAAGGTGAAATGATGGAACTTTGGGTATACTGGACACATTCGGAAAGACTACAAAGAGGAGAAGAGGAAAAAGAAAATAGTTCTTCAGAAAATGATTCTTCTCAAAGCAATGCAGATGCCTTTATTGTAGCCTTGGCAACTAGGGTATTAGATGATGTTTGGTTGATTGACTCAAGTGCATCCTTTCACATGACCTCTCATAGATATTGGTTCTCAAAGTATGAAAAGTATGTTGGCGGAAGGGTGTATCTAGGTGATGATTCTCACCTGGAAATTGTTGGTCATGGAAGAGTTAGAATTCAATTTCATGATGGATGAATAAATGGAATCAATGTTGTGATGCATATACTAGGTATAGCTCAAAATTTACTTTCTATAAGTAAGCTTAATGATGCTAGTGTACAAGTCTCTTTCTCGAATGGTGTTTGTAGAATGATTAGAGGATCTATGGTGTTGGCTAGGGATGCATGAATTGGTACTCTATATAAGTTGGATGCATGTGTAATGCGGTGTAATAGTGATTTTGTAAAGTCAGGTAAATCTGATCATGTGGAGAAAGAAGGTGTTGTTCCTTAGGGCACAAAATCTTTGGAGATGAATCTACCAGTAGATAAAACAATGTTGTAGCATTAGAGACTCATCCAAATTGGTAAAAAAGGATTTAAAGCCTCAAAAAATAAAAGCCTAGTTGAAGGGCTTGATGATTGTAATCTTGAGTTTAATTTTTGCAAACATTGTATCTATGGAAAGGTTAGTTTGGAAAAGGTTGATACTTTGGTGAATGTTGTTGATGCATTGAGGAAGCCTATGAGCATGGATAAGTTCAAGAGGTGCACCAATTTGATGGGCCTTGGGGAATAGAAAGTTTTAGTGACTTCAAGCATTGGAAGGGGTTTAGTGAGTTCTTTGTCAAGTGGGAGAATGTTGTGAATGTGTGTCTCAAACTCATTGTTAAATCCCTAGCTCATTTTCCATCAAACTCAATTTTGCATTCGGCCTTCAATGCACTACTGTAGGGTGCAACTAAGAGGGGTGTAGGTTGGCTGTGTTACCCACCATCTCGCAGCAGTCTTCATCATCTTGTGTAGGTGTGTGGGGCCATACCACCACCCCACAATGGTACATGAAATGGTTGGTAGTAGATCAAGGGCCATCCTACCACCTCGCGATGGCCTAAGAGATGGCTTTTAGTAGTGTGGGATATCTCGCTATCCTACAACAGCCCA
>VDFB02343341.1:0-177353 GCA_007258455.2 Sequoia sempervirens | reverse complement strand
CTCTCTCCCACTCTCTACAACCCTCTCCCTCCCTCTCTCCCACCCTCTCCCTCCCTCTCTCCCACTCTATCCCACTCTCCCACCCTCTCTGACCTTATCCCACTCTCTCAGGTCACTCTCTCACACACTCACTCCATCTATCTCTCTCCCCTATGCCCTTAACCATGAAACCTTAAACCCTTATAACCCTCTACCATAAACCCTTAACCCTTAAACCCTCTACCATATACCCTAAACCCTAAACCCTAAACCTTTAACCCTTAAACCTCTACCATCTACCATTAACCCTTAGGTCTATGTGTACACAAATCGGATATCCTATCGTTACAAAACATCCTAAATTTTTTTCAAATGAATTGGATATTAAATTATAACAGATATCAGATTTGTGGGCCATATAAAATCCCCAAGTGAGCCATTTTGTGCATTCCAATGACCCCTACATTCTGTTTGTAGGCGACACACACGTGGTTTCAGACAGGAAGAGTCAAAGATCAACTTTTTGGAGCATCTTCTACTCAAATTTTTCATAAGCAATGATTTTTTAGCATCTTTTTATGAGGTATAATGGGGAGCAACAGTCTTTGGAAGCAAAAACATAAGAGAAAGCTTACAAAAGAAGAAATTGAAGCATATAGACAAAGAGATAGAGAAAGTCATAGGAAGAGAAGACAAGGTATGTTAAATATTGGTGAACCTAACCCCTATGGTCTTTCAAGTGAAGAGAAAAATGAAGATGTTCAAGGTGAAAATGTTGGAATTGAATATGTTGAACATGATATTCAAATTAGGGACGAAATTATTGAAATTGATAATGAAAATGTTCAAGGTGAAAATGTTGGATTTGAAGATGTTGAACATGATATTGAAATTGGGAATGAAATTATTCAAATTGATATTGAAAATGTTCAAGGTGAAAATGTTGGAAATGAAGATTTTGAACATAATATTGAAGCAAGTGTAAATTATGTTTCACCAGATTACATGAGAAATGAAGAACCTTGTGTGGAAGAAAGACATATTCCAATTTTAAGACCTTCAAGAACCCCTAAATGGTTACTTGAATTTGATGAGAACATTATAAACAATTTTGAAGGCAAGAGGTCAACACGAATTGTTCGGTTGTGGGCCAGAAGAATTTTCAACCAATATTTTAGTGATAAGACATTGACCGAGCAATGCCAACTTTTTGTACAATTGCTAAAAATGCAAAAGATGAGACCTTTGCTAGCTAAATTGAAGATTCGTGTGTACAAGAAGACTGAAAAAAATTCTGTTATTGTCAAAAATATTTTTAATGCTCTCAACTCTATTGGAAAAAATAACAAGGAAAAGGATAAGAGAGATGCTTAGAGAGTCATTACAACCGCCCTAGTAAGCCATCAATTGAAAAAGGCTCACTTTATGAGACAAACTTGTATTGATTTTGACATAAATCGTAAAACTTTGGATAGAGCACCTGCAAGAAGAGAAAGAATAGATGATCCTCTTCAAAATGATACATGGGCTTTTTTCGAGAGGCTTCCACGTGTTGATAAGAAGCTAACCAATAATGTAAAGGAGGTAATTCAACAATTTTGGCTTGATAACTCTAGAGTATCACCTAATGCAAAGGATGTTTTAAAGTTAAGAATTGGCAATCGAGACCATACACCACATCCTAAACATTTCTTGGAATCAAGCCAAACAATGTTGTTCAAATTTTTTATTGAAACACATAAAAATATGGAAATATCGCAAAGGACTTTTGAGGGTTTGAAGCCATTTTATTGTGTGCCTCTTAAGATTCAGTAATACTTGTTGTTGCAAATACCGTGTGGAGTTTTCAATGTACCATGAGCTATTATGCTAAATCCGTTCTACTTTGCATACTAATGAAATGTTGCAGGAGTGTGGTGCAATGCATCTTCCAAAATCATCAAGGGACTTGCTAGATCTATTTTTATGTTCTAGAGATGATGGTTGCTTTTTCTATAGAAATGATTGTTTAAATGCAAAGTGCTCACAATGTGGTGGCTTGTCAAAGTTTGTTCAATGTTTTCATGAGAGTTCCAAACATGAATTTGGAAAGAAGCTTGTTGAGAAAAAGAGATATGAGATAGTCAAATATACTTTGCAAAGTGGAGGTGAAGGTTCTAGATGTGAGTTGGTTACAAAAGAATGCAGTGTTCTGATTTTATTTCAGATTTTAAGGACAATCCTTTCTACAAGTATGCAAGGCATAGTCATAGGTCTCAGTGATTGGATCAACAATTTAGGATGTGTAAGGACTCTTTTCCGATTGGCACTATTATATCAGTGGTTGATTTTGCAGAAAACTACACATTGCAACCACAAAACAAGGTACAATCTTAGTATTACAATTCCATTCAGATTGCTATTTTTGTCCACATAACGTTTAGACATGCACCTGATAGTACAGAGGAGGATTGAAAGATAATCAAAGAGTATCATTTTTATATGAGTGATGATAGATCTCACTCGTTTGAGTATGTCCAACATTGTTTTGAGATTTTTTTTGAGTTCTTGCAGGAGCATGATATAGCATTGGGCCGACATCTAATTTGGTCAGATAATTGCACAGGTCAATTCAAGAATGCTCATATGTTTTATTGGTTGAGTAGAATGAATGTAGAGAGGGGTCTACCTCATATTTGGAGTTTTTTTGAAGCTAGACATGGCAAAGGGGAGCATGATGGAGCAGGTGCATGCATAAAGAGAGCTCTAGTTAAGGAGCAATTGAAGATTTTAGGAGCAAAATTCAGCAATGCACGTTCTATTGTTGATTGGTGTAGTTCAGCATTGTCACAGGGAGGGACACTTGATTTAATAGTGTGCAGATTCTTTTGGTTCATTAAGGAGGGTACAATGGGAGGCAGATCGGATTGTCATACAATCAAAGATTCTTCAAAGATGCATTCATTTCAAAGCTCAGATGCAGGCACATGGACCATTTGGACATGAGAGTTGGCTTGTTTTTGTCAAAGTTGTATTCAGTGTGAGTGGGATCAATGCGAGTCAAGTGAGTGGGTGGATACATGGGTACCATAGTATCTAGCTCCTTTATCTCAAATAATATCCATGACAAATGACACAATGGAAAGTTCAGTTGACTACGACCTGCTTTCAAATCTACTACAACCAGGACATATTTTGCAGTTGTTGCACCACAAGGGAATGAAGAGAGATCAAACTATTGGTTGGCTCGATGTGTGCGGGTAAAGCATAAGCTAACACAACCAATGGAAGAAGATGATGGTTTTGTGTATCCTACAGGTTCAGTTGTGGTTGCAGGAACTTGGTTGTGAACATACATGATTAGAAAGAATGGCATATCTACATTTGAAGACTACGAGAAACACAAAACCATTCTCATGTATTCACACCTTGTTATAGCAACAAATGTTAAGTTGTTGAAGCATCATGCCAGACCAAAGACAAAACAACTATGGACACTTAGTAATGTTGATCATGAAGCAATATTGGATACTCTTAAGCAAAGAGATGACCCTTCAGGCACACTTGAATAGCATTTTAAAGAATGGAAGGTACAATGCTTATGTTCATTATGATTAAGTTCATTAGTGTTCTTTATTTAATACTGATATTTTATATACTATTGCAATGTAGGTGTCTTTAATAGTGATATTTTGTATGCACTTTTGCGATATTTTTGACAAGATTGATCATGGACCTACTGCAATAATAGCCAGCTCTGATCCTTTGAAGAGGTATGCACAGATTAGAACAATATAGATTGGTTATTCGCCTTTTATAGTTTGCATCACCAACTCATCAGATTCAGGTTGTTTAGATTAATATAGATTTGTTAGTCTAAGCATCTTTTCTATTGTGACAATATAGATTTCTCATTTTCCCACTTTTGTGATATTCCTGGCACAATTGATCATGGACCTGCTACAACAATAGTCAGCTCTGATCCTTTCAGAGAGGTATGCCATAGATTATAACAATATAGATTGGTTATTTTAAGCGTCTTTTATAGTTTGCATTACCATCTCATCATATTTTGTGTCATTTAGAATAATATAGATTGGTTATTCTAAGCATCTTTATAGTTTGCATCACCAATTGATCATCATTCAAGTTGTTTAGATTAATATAGAATTGTTAGTCTAAGCATCTTTTCTATTGTGATAATATAGATTTATCATTTTCCCACTTTTGAGATATTCCTAGCATGATTGATCATGGACCTGCTGCAACAATAGCCAGCTCTGATCCTTTCAGAGAGGTATGCCACATATTACAACAATATAGATTGGTTATTTTAAGTGTCTTTTATAGTTTGCATTACCATCTCATCATATTTTGTGTCATTTAGAATAATATAGATTGGTTATTCTAAGCATCTTTTATAGTTTGCATCACCAATTCATCATCATTCAAGTTGTTTAGATTAATATAGATTTGTTAGTCTAAGCATCTTTTCTATTGTGACAATATAGATTTCTCATTTTCCCACTTTTGCAATATTCTTAGCACAATTGATCATGGACCTGCTGTAACAATAGTCACTCTGATCCTTTCAGAGAGGTATGCCACATATTACAACAATATAGATTGGTTATTTAAGCGTCTTTTATAGTTTGCATTACCATCTCATCATATTTTGTGTCATTTAGAATAATATAGATTGGTTATTCTAATCATCTTTTATAGTTTGCATCACCAATTCATCATCATTCAAGTTGTTTAGATTAATATAGATTTGTTAGTCTAAGCATCTTTTCTATTGTGACAATATAGATTTCTCATTTTCCCACTTTTGCGATATTCCTGACACGATTGATCATGGACCTGCTACAACAATAGCCAGCTCTGATCCTTTCAGAGAGGTATGCCACAAATTACAACAATATAGATTGGTTATTTTAAGCGTCTTTTATAGTTTGCATTACCATCTTATCATATTTTGTGTCATTTAGAATAATATAGATTGGTTATTCTAAGCTACCTTGATGGTTTGTAGAGGTGCTTGTCAGTCCAAAATGTGAACATACTACTATTGTCGAAGATTGTGCCTTGAATGCCTCCAATAGAATTTTTTTGTAAAATTTGAATTCTCAAATTGGAAGCAATGTAAAATGGTCATAATTGTGTATGGGAATAATATATACCCAGTGATGTTTTTTGAAATATGGGTCAAATGTTTGGAATTGTATAAAGGGTATGTTTAAAATGTAAAGGGGTCTGTATTTTGGAAACTCATAAGTTTTGTAAAGGGGTATGTTTTTGTACTTAATCGAGCTACAACCGAAGGTTTTCTTCTTGATTCTTTTTTGTTGGTATGCTCGTTTGAACTAGGTTTTGTAATATCTCCCATTTATATATAATAAATTATAGTGGCTTGCAATTTTTGCTCCTCAAATCCAACTTGGGTGCAACTTCATTTTTAGCAACTCAATTGCTCAATTCATATTTTACTATTTTTCTTGTGTTTTCTGCCTGTGCACAAGCCATTCGAGCATTTTTGTATCAAAAATTTGTGTAGAAAAGTTATTACATGTCTTGAATTTATTCTGACTTCTTAATAGAGGGCTTGCAAAAATGAGATACCATAAGTTTCTTTGTTTTCTAAGCATAGAGTTGAAAATATAGTTTTTACCCTAGGGTTTGCAAAAATGAGATACCACAAGTTTCTTTGTTTTCTAAGCATATTGGGGCCTAAATAAAGGTGTCTAAGGTGGTGACAGAGTCTGAAAGGTAGTGGAAGTGCTACATCCAATAAACCCTCAAGAATTACACTAAAAACAAGGGTTTTCTGATTTGATGGTTACAGTTCCGTACAAATGGAATCCAATTGCAGAATCTTTGTTTTCTTGGCAATTTATTTATTGCCCCAAGGTTTCATGGGTCTGTGTGGTGTTTGAAGGTATGTTGCTTTGCATTTTTGGGCTAATTGAGTAGTCTTTTCAAGGGTGTATGTATAGGAAGTCAACGTTGTTCCAAAGGAGTCTATGTTGTTTCTCATATATGTTGTGTAACTTGGATATGGGTGTTTGAATCAGTCATGTGTTGGTCTGGTGTTTTGGAAAATTGCTTGCATCTGACAACTTTCCCTCATTTGAAAACTTCCCACCACAAGAAAACACCTCTAAGATAGCAAAAACTGAGAGAGGTTATTGTAGATGGTCCCAAAATGATCTTATAGCCTTGGAAAGAGATTTTTTAAGCCTCATGGTCTTTGATAAATAGCCCTTCAAAGATTGCTGCCTTTTAGCATTTTGTACTCTTAAGGGAAATCGTCGGTCCAATGTAGCTCGGAGTGATTCGGCGTATTTGGTTGCAAAAGAGGACCATCCCTAGTGTAAACATACCTATCTGAACGTGTTGGAATAGTCTGTTTGGTCGTATGAGTTGCGGAATGAAAGTTGCACCACTTTGCAACTTTACACTACTGCATCTGACAACTTTTCCCTCTATTGAAAAGTCATCACCATAGGAAAACACCTCTAAGATAGCAAAAACTAAGAGAAGGTTTTGTATATGGTCCCAACATGATCTCATAGCCTCAGATGGAGAGTTTGTAAGCCTCATGGTCTCCGAGAAATAGCCCTTCAAAGATTGTTGCCTTTTAGCACTTTGGACTCTTCAAGGAAATCGTCGGCCCAATGTAGCTCAGAGTGATTCGGTATATATGGGTGCAAAAGATGACCATCCCTAGCGTAAATGTACCCATTCAGATGTGTTGGAATAGTCTATTTGGTCATACAAGTTATGGAATGAAAGTTGCACCACTTTTCAATTTTACATTGCTTGCATCTGACAACTTTTCCCTCCACTGAAAAGTCATCACCATAGGAAAACGCCTCCGAGATAGTAAAAAATGAGAGAGGTTTTTGTAGATGGTCCCAACACAATCCCATAGCCTCAAACAGAGAATTTGTAAGCCTCACGGTCTCTGAGAAATAACCCTTCAAAGATTGTTGTCTTTTAACACTTTGGACTCTTTAGGGAAATCGCCGGTCCAACGTATCTCAAAGTGATTCGGTATATTTGGGTGCAAAAGATGACCATCCCTAGTGTAAACGTACCCATCCGGATGTGTTGGAACAGTCTGTTTGGTCGTACGAGTTGCGGAATGAAAGTTGCACCAATTTGCAATTTTACACTACTTGCATCTGACAACTTTTCCCTCCACTGAAAAGTCATCACCATAGGAAAATGCCTCTGAAATAGCAAAAATCAAGAGAGGTTTTTGTATATGGTCCCAACATGATCCCATAGCCTCAGAAGGAGAGTTTGTAAGCCTCATAGTATTTGAGAAATAGCCCTTCAAAGATTGCCTTTTAGCACTTTTGACTCTTTAGGGAAATCGTCGGTCCAATGTAGCTCGGAGTGATTCGGTATATTTGAGTGCAAAAGATGACCACCCTAGCGTAAACGTACCCATCCAGACGTTTTGGAACAATCTGTTTGGTCGTATGAGTTGCGGAATGAAAGTTGCACCACTTTGCAACTTTACACTACTTGCATCTGGCAACTTTTTCCTCCACTGAAAAGTCATCACCACAGGAAAACGCCTCCGAGATAGTAAAAACCGAGAGAGGTTTTTGTAGATGGTCCCAATACAATCCCATAGCCTTAGACAGAGAGTTTTTAAGCCTCACGGTCTCTGAGAAATATCCCTTCAAAGCTTGCTTCCTTTTAGCACTTTGGACTCTTTAGGGAAATCACTGGTCCAATGTAGCTCAGAGTGATTTGGTATATTTGGGTGCAAAAGATGACCATCTCTAGTGTAAAAGTACCCATTCGTACATGTTGGAACAGTCTGTTTGGTCGTACGAGTTGCGGAATGAAAGTTGCACCACTTTGCAACTTTACACAACTTGCATCTGGCAACTTTAACCTCAACTGAAAAGTCATCACCATAGGAAAACGCCTACGAGATAGAAAAAACCAAGAGAGGTTTTTGTAGATGGTCCCAACATGATCCCATAGCCTCAGACAGAGAGTCTGTAAGCATCACGGTCTCCTAGAAATAGCCCTTCAAAGATTGTTGTCTTTTAGCACTTTGGACTCTTAAGGGAAACTAGTGGGCAATAGAGTTAACTTCTTCACAAAATTGGTTTGAAGTAATTTCATTTTTTTTTGTGCATTTAAAATGGATTTTTAAGCCTTCCACCCTAAAAGCGACCTCTAAATAACTTCTAACACCTTAACTACCTCATTCTTATTCATTTATTTTCCAAACAAGCATTTCATTCCAAGAGGCTAAGCTTTCATTTTTGCTTGTTGGATTGAAAGCGGACCGTGACACAACTTTATTTTTTCAAAAATTGTTCAACATCATTGAACTAAGAATTTATCACACATCTGCATACAAAATAACATTTGAGACTGCAAAAAGACATCAAAATGGCTAGTGTACTAAAAAATTCTTATGATTTTTGAAGAATGCTGATAACTCTACTCAGTTGTCTTCTTTTTTCAATATCAAACAATTTCTTATGATTTTTGAAGAATGTTGATTTATGATTTTTGAAGAATGCTGATAACTCTACTCAGTTCTCTTCTCTCATGTGGAGAGTTAAAACTGCTTGGCCATGCCTTTGCATCATTAGGGAAGTTTTGCTCTTTTTGACAATGTCAAAAGCATGGCTGCATACAAATTAGGAAAAATAACTTTCCTTTTAGATTAGCAATGCATGGAAGATTCAAAAAGTATCCTTGATATTACAAAAAGGTATGAGTTTATACACTTCAAACGTGCAATCACCCTTTGGTTCTTTCAAAGAAAAATCTTCCTATGCCACTATTACACTGCAGAAGTAAACCATATTTTGTATTGTGGACCTATATTAAGCTACCACTCTCAAGACCAATGTAACAATGATACAAAATATCATTTGAGACTGAAAGAAGACATCAAAATGGCTAGTGTATTAAAAAAATTCTTATGATTTCTGAAGAACGCTGATAACTCTACTCAATTGGTTTCTTTTTTCAATATCATACAAATTGAACCTTGGCATCAATAGACTTTGTATCTCATAGAATTCCATGCCAAGTTAGGTTTTAATCATAAAAAAAGGACACATGTATGTATTTTATACTTAAACCAATGACAACTCAAACGAACTTAGAGTTCAACCAGTTCCAAGAAAGAATTCGCAATTTAAAGAAACCATGCAATATATGGTTTGTGTGTGACTTCTCAATTTCTTGGTGGCCTTGGTTTTCTTCTCAAATCTACTACTCTCTCTAGTGATGCTCTCCCTCTCTATCCTAGAGGGAGAAACAAAATCTTCTGCATCCACCTCATCAAGCCAACAAGATAGCTAGTTTGATTATATAAAGAAAATATTAACATAAACCAATAATATACAAAGTATAACATTCATTTTCATTTATATGCAAACCACGTTCCATATTAATTTTAAACAAACCATATCAACTAATATAACACTAATTCATCAACATATTCTAGGTGCCACTATCCTCAGAATATTGGTCCCACTAGCCCTGACATTGAGTAATTTCTCTGTCACACAAGTGGGTCTTGTGAACCTTAAGTAATTTGAGAGGATCAATTGTGATCAAACCTGGATCCTAATCTTGAAGATTATTCCAATCAAGAATATGGTTAATTCCAAAACACATTTTTTTAATAAGACATGGAAAAACTCATGCATATGAGAAAGAGTTGGTGGTAGAGCTATTTTGTAAGCAACCAGGTTAATAACTTCTAAAACTTTGAAAGAACCCACGTATCTAGGTGCTAACTTAGCATACTTTCCAAATTCTCTCAAGCTCTTATGAGGTTTAACTCTTAAGAGTACTTTATCTCCTACCAAGAATACAATCTATGAGGTGTGACCTTCTCTAGTTTCTCTATGGAATCATTCGCAAATAAATTGTCTTTAATTTATATATTGTTGCATTTAGAATTCTGCAAATGCCCTTAAGTTTCTTTGTTTGTGCAAGTTGTTAATGATATTTTTTTATACCTTTATTCTATCATTTTACACCCAAGTGTCTTATTTCATATATGCATGTAATTCATATTTCTTTCCCACATCATAGAAACCACAACTTGCATTCAATCTTCTATGTTATCTAAATAATTTAAAATTTTATGCAGGTCACCTCAAACTATCTTTGAACACACTTATTTATGCTACCATTATGCAAGTATATATAGACATGAGGAAAATTATGTTAGAAATACATATTTAATTTTATAGTGACTTGAGAGTAAATAGAAAAATAACGTTATACATTTAAGCTTATATTTAATATATAATATAGAATGACAACATATCCAAATGTTAAAATTTACATAGTCTTTTGAAAATGAGTTTATATCTTTCATCCCTTAAATATACTCTCGAGTCTTCTATCTTTTATATGATTAGGATCTCAACATACACAAAATGGAGTTCAAGTTAACATGCATAAGTTGGGGTACAAGTTGAGCCTGATTTAGATACTAGAGTAGAGGAGGCCAAACCACACATAGTTGATGTCAACGAGGAGGCCCAACCAAAATTTGATGTTAGAGATGGGTCGAGATTGCTTCCTTCTATATATATGTTATGAGCTATCTAATCAGTTATAGAATTCCATATCAAGCTACCGATTATGCCAAGTTTCCTCAAAGAAATGTGGTCTCATAGAATTCCATGACAAGCTAATGCAATTGATAGCTGCTCCTAGTTATTAGTTATGTAATGTGAAGTAATTGCATAACTGCTTAGGTTGACTTTGTAAAAACTATATTGTTATTAAAAAAATTTCATCTATCAACATCTAGTTGTTACTTATGCAATGTGAAGTAATGCTTTGATTTTGAAAGATGTGCAATGCAATGTAATCAACAATATGAATATAAACTACATAATATAACCATTCTTTTTATTCTATTGTACATTGATATTTAACCATTGCTCACTTGATTAAATTTTCAAAGAGTTTAATCATGCACATGAGGAAGAAATTAAATTTCGATTGTCAACTTCTATATATCAAATTATCCAATAATCTTGAGTGTATCTCCATTTACAAAATTGGCATCAACGCCAACTCAAACAAAGTTTTACAAAATGCGGCATATGCCATCTCAATGTCTATTCAAAATTTACATGCCAAAATGTCTATCTCGTCCTAAACTACTGGCATATCATCAAAATGGAGCCTCTTTGCAGCACTCGTTGGCTCTGAAGGTTGCTGCACAAGAAAAATTCAAACCACAATTGAGATTAGTTATACTATATGATTTAAAATCGAATAATTAACATCAAAATCAATATTCATTGAATTATAATTGAACTCTAAAATTGTAATCTTGATTACCTGAAATATCCGTCTCTTCAAAGGGTCAAGAATCCTAGAATAAGCCCCTCTCAAAGAACTGACCAAACCAACTTTTGTAATGTCAATCTATATATGTGAACAAAAACATAAAATTGATCCAAGTTAGCATACAATTGTCGGTAACAGGAACATATAAATACCAAACACAAAATAAAATAAACGCATACCTCTTTAGGCTGATCTTTTTCTTTCTCCTATAGGTGTTTCGACACCTGCTCCTTGAGGTGTTTCAATACCTACTCCTTCAAGCATTCCAATACGTACTCCTTCAGGCGTTGTGGCACTTATCAACAATGATGTATAGCTCACAACTGCCTGTACATAAAAATGACAAGTACATATGAAACTACCAATCTATATTGATATATGTATAATTGATCTTAAAAATCTTAATTCAATTGAATTTGAGTTCAATTACCTTCCCCTTGTCTAACATTGCACTTCCATAATCTGGACAAGGCTGCACCTTGCTCGTACTTGTCAATAATGACGTATAGCTCATAACTGCCTGTACATAAAAATGACAAGTACATATGAAACTACCAATCTATGTCGATGTATGTATAATCAATATAATATCTTACAATTCTTAATTCAATCGAATTTGAGTTCAATTACCTTCCCCTTATCTAACATTGCTCTTTCATAATCTAGACAAGGCTGCACCTCGCTCGCACTAGGTATTTCCTACAAGAGGAAAATAAGATAAACATATAAGTTATTATTTAATTTCATTTATGACAATTCAAATGACAAGCAAGTATATAATAAAAAAATGTAAACGAGTGAGTGCAAAAATATATACTATGTGCGTGTCGAGGCCAAATGAAATGGCACTAAGGGTGCTATTAGTCACCTATGCGAGCTCCTCCTCAGACATCAACTGTTAAATAGACCATGTAAATAAATATTAGTACATTATACTATCTCTTATTAATATTCATTTAAAAAAAATGCAAGTTATGAATTTACAACTTAAATCTTACCTATGTCACTATTCCAATGTCCCCCTCTCTAGCAGGAGAGGACTCTGTAGGGTGCACTCCACTCCCCTGAGTTTGATCTATAATGTCCACATTATGGAGGTCATAATTATAAGTGTCCAAGGGATGCTCTATGGCCTATCCAAGAGGACACAAGCATATCTGGCGGCACATGGAGCAAGTATGTGGCACACAAATATGTGGACTTGACGAGGATGACGCAACAACACTTGAACCATTGCTAACATCACCAGAATGTGGCTGAGCTACTGTAGAAGCATGTGAAACCAAAATGCCACTCAAAGAGTGAATAGCTTGGATAGTTTGTGTGGCCGCATCCTGCATAATATCTGGATGATATACTGGAGGTGGCAGAGGAAGGGGAGGAGGGGGAACATATGGGCGCGGGACTACTCTAACTGCCCCTAGTCTATCCTGGGGCATACCTCCACCAACGCCCTAGAAGGGTTTAATGTCAAAGTAATTGACATGATGCCCTAACACAAACTCAACATATATTTTTTTAATAAAGTAAAATGGTATATCACAATTGTTGTTCGGTGGTTTATCAAAAACCATACACCAACGATCCCAAAAGTTATCTACAATGTCCCTATGCGTGCACCATTTTATAGAAAGTTTTGGTTTATTAACATTAACTGGCAAACCAGTGTGGGGGTTAACAAATAAAGAGGCTATTTGGGCTTTGGTTATTTTGAGATCTTTCACATCATCATAAGACAATCCACATGCATAATATTCCCTCATGTCTTCTCGCCACGAATGAAAGGCATTATGTTGGGTGGAGAGGGTTTCTATATTTTTAATTATATCCTTCAATGTGTTTGACATCTCGAATAATCGAGGGATTCTCTTATAAACTTCAGAAATGCCCTTTAATTGCTGCAATTTTTTACCAATTAATTTTTCAATTGATGGTTGCGGAGGTGGTGGAGCATTTGGTATTTGTGCATTTTCATTCTCAGCTGGTGGGTCATTTGGAATTTGTACATTTTCATTCTCAGTTGGTGGATCATTTGGAATTTGTGCATTTTCATTCTCAGCTGGTGGATCATTTGGAATTTGTGCGTTTTCATTTTCAGCAGCCATAATGCCCGATTAAAGTTAAAAACTAATTAATCTAATTGAAATTAGACATTGGTATAAATGAAAATATTGTAAAAATACCCTAGTTTTAAAAAAAACCCACTTTTTAACAAAAATCTATAAAATTCTCTAATTTTTAATACAAATACATAAACAACACTATTTTTAAATCAAAATCCATAAAAAAAATTCATTTTTAATCAAAATCCATTCTAAACTCAAAATTTTCATAAAAATTCAATCAAAAACCCTATTTTGAAAAAAAATCCACAAAAACTAATTGAAATTATCCAAATCTAATTCAAAATTGAATCAAAGCAAATAAAAATCTAAAATCTTACCTTTTCAAATTGGATATTGGTGAAATCGGATATCTGTTACGCGA
This sequence comes from Sequoia sempervirens, assembly GCA_007258455.2. Classification (NCBI taxonomy): domain Eukaryota; kingdom Viridiplantae; phylum Streptophyta; class Pinopsida; order Cupressales; family Cupressaceae; genus Sequoia; species Sequoia sempervirens. The sequence goes on along the minus strand of VDFB02343341.1, from coordinate 163,538 downwards.
AGAACCTCCTCACTATGCGCTGGCAAATTGTTGACTGTCAAATGATTTTAAAATAGCCACAAAATTTGTATATATATACTTTTTACAAATTGGATATCCAATTTGGATCAGATATCCAATTTGGATCGGATATCTGATTTGGAAAACTAGGATTGGTGTTTGCTTTGGTGGTGTGTACTGACACCCAAGCCTAAAAAAAGTCAACACGTTATTTTCGCATTTTTGGGTCGATAAAAGACGTGTTTTTTTCCTCATTGCCACTTTTTGGCCCACCATGATCCTGCACATACCTAGAGCACAAAAAATAAATTATGTACGCTTTCAAATGGTTCATGTACCTTGTCTATGCATCTGTGTTTTACATGCATGTTTATCTGGGCTTTCACATGCTTTATGCTTTTGATGGATGTGCACACCTTGTTCTAAAGTTCTCATTTCGGCATAGGCAAAGACACTTTATGCTCAAAATGGTTGTAGAATATGACTTTACACCTGCCAATTGCATTTGCGTTGAAAATTTCTAAAGTTTTTGTTGTTTGGGCAAAAACAAGTTCTCTTGAGTACCTAATCCATTCTTCTTTGGATATAGTGCTCAAACAACGACTTAACATCTAGATGCATTACATACTTAACTCAGAACATGAACAATAAATATTTGTAACTCTAGAGTCGAGCCATGATAATATTTCCATCATAGTTTTAAATTTTTTATTTAATTTAATTTTAGATCCGAAGTTATAAATATTTTTTAAATCAATTGAATTAAAACCATTAAATGTTATTTTTTATTTTAGTGTATATCCTTATTGGGCATTATTCTTTTTGTCAGTTACTTTCTAATTTCACTATTATCACCTTTCTTAAAAAACTCTATAAATAATCAAAACAATGTTCAATTTAGTCAATTTAAAAGTATTTTTCAATTTCAAAATCAGATATCAAGTGAAAGTGAAATTCTTTCAGTTTAATTTATGGAGTCCAATTAAGATTTTTAATTAAAGATAGCCTTAATGATGAAATTAGTGCCTGGAGAAAGATAACTCTTAGTGTATTATATATATATATATATATATGTGTGTGTGTGTGTGTGTGTGTGTGTGTATGCTAGTTATATATCATATTTTTATAGTTTTTAATATATTTTATGGCACCAAATAAAATTTAAAAATATTTGGCGGTGAATTTTTCGTGTCGGTGAATTGTTGGCCGTGAATTGCTGCGATGAATTTTCCTAGAGCCATATTTTATGATAGTTAATTATATTGTGATATATAGTAGTAATTTGTTTCTTGTTATTCTTTATTTTCTTTTGTGAGTCTTGCTTTCCCTCTCTCTTCTTTTTTATATAATATTTTATGACATTATAATAGTAGCCTTGATAATTTTAGTCTTTTTATTTCTCTTTGCACCCTCATTTTAGCCTCTATGTTTCTTTTATTCTTTTGTCATTGCAAGATGAGTTATTTGTCTTCTTTTCTTTATATTCTTGATTCCTTTAGTCTCCTTTATTATTCCATCATATTAATTGTTTATTGTTTTTTTTTTTCTTGGTTATTTTATTCATTCCTTAATTTAATAGTTCTAATTAATGTTATTGATTTGTGTTATTCTTAGCAACAATGTTTTTTCAATTAATTAAATAGCATAAATATATTAAATATTAATATATAAAAAATACATCGAGAGTTATTATTCTCTAATTTTCTTTTTTGAATTATTTTTATTTATTTATTTGTTCTTTTTGTTTCCTCAAATCTACTCTAGTTGCACATGACTTCCCCTGTCATTTTAAATGCAACTTCAAAAACTTTACATAGACTTTTAGATGCCACTTAGATGCCTCACAGCGTAATAATTTTTTTTTTTTACAATTATTTCATTTTTTACTATTTTCCTCACTCCTTTCTCTTTTTCCATATTCTTAGCTTCTTCATGTGGCAAATTGCAAATGGCCATTTCAGAAGAGGCCAAAACATGGGCTCATGTGGCAAAAGAGCCAACAGTGATGCAAAAGGAGGATATAAGGAAACAAATCAAGCTTCAATTGTGGGAAGAGAAAGACAAACAAGACAGGGCAGCAAACATAATCATTAAAGGGTTAAAGGAACACGGGGAAGGCGAAGTTACTAGCAGGGTAGTAAGAGATTTTCTACTAAGTAAGCTTCAGTGGGGAGGACATATCCTCCAAGCAAACAGAATTGGTAAAACAGATAAAGGAGAAAAATGCAGAAATATAAGGGCAACTTTGAAAAACGTGGAGGATAGGAACCAAATTTTGAGAAACAAAAGGTGCCTCCAAGGCACAACATTTTATATAGATGAAGATTTAACCCCAGCATAGCTAGAAGAGAGAAGAAAAGAATGGGAGAAAGTTATAGCAGCAAGGAAATTAGGCAAGGATGCTTGGTTATATAGAGGGAAGGCCCAAGTCAAAGACAACATGAGACATAACAAATAGGAAAGCGGGGGCCCCCAGGATCACCTCTCAATGGTAAGCTGGAATTGTAGAGGCTACCCTTGGAGGAGGGGGCCTGGGTTGGGGCCCATAGCTAAGGGCAAAGATATCATCGCGCTCATGGAAACACATGAACATGAAGGCTGCAGAATACCTGAGTTCGAAGGGTACAATAAAATATCTGTGTGGAATGAACTAACGAAGAATGGCAAGGGCCATGGGGGTGTAACAATCTTGGTTAAGAAAGAATATGAAAGAATCATAAAGTCAGAAAAGAAAGACCCAAATAATCAATACATTTGGGTGAAGATAACAGATGGGGAATCTTTGATTTGGATGGCAGCTTGTTATTTTGCCCCTTATGGCTCCAAAGTGTACAAGAAAAGGAATCTAGATAGAGAAGACCCTTATGAAGCTCTAAAAATTGACATAGCAAAATATTGTGATACCGGCAAGATTATCCTTTTGGGAGACTTCAATGCGAGGACCGCAAATAACCAAGCTCTTTGTTTTGGTAAGGAAGAGGGGAAAAATAGCAATCCTTTGTGGTTAGAGGAAGAAGAAGATCAAAGTTGGCAAAGAGTATCTCAAGATTCAAAAGGTGGCATTTCGTCTTTTGGTGTAAATCTGTTGGGGTTTTGCTGCCTTCACAACTTAATCATCTGTAACGGCATAAGCACTTTTTCAAGCTCTGGGGCTTTCACATGTCATACCCACAATGGGCAGAGCGTGGTAGACTATGTCATTGGTTCACAAAGCATTATACCAAGGGTAAAAGAGTTGGAAATAGGGAGCTGTCCTATAGAATTAAAATCTGATCATAGCCCTATTTATATAAAGCTTAGTATGAAAGACAATGTCCAGCAAAAAGCCTGTACGTAGCCATACAAAAGGGGCAACCTTCAAGACAACATTCTTATAATTGACGAGAATCAGAACACATTTAAAAGGATGCTGGAAAAACAGTTAAAGGAAATAAAAAATGTTAGCAGCCCAACTAAAAATCAAAGCATTATAGACAGCGACAAACTGATGACAATCATGCACAAGGCTCTCATAGATTGCAAAAAGGCTAAGGGTAGAAGAGGCTCCAAAAATAGCTTTCCAGCGAACCCATGGTACGACGAAGAGTGTAAGGTGGCTAAAAGGAGGTTGAAAATACCTGGCTGCGAACAAATAAACAAAAAGTTGTATGAAAAATTAGTAAGATCAAAAAAAGAGGAATACATGATAGTAAGAAGGAGGGAGCTAATCTTTCTTGGGAAACACAATCCAAAGGATTTTTGGAGAGAATTGCAGCAGGCTAGAGGTACTACAGAAAATAATATTACGGACATTCAATGGCTAGAATACGCAAAAAAGTTGTATGAAAGAGACCAAGAAAAAACCCACCCTCCGATAATTAATTCTAATGATAAGCTCTTCTCCACAAAGGATATCAAGGGTGGTATTAAAGCTTTGGCGGTGGGCAAGGCTCGAGATATTGATGGGTTACAAGCTGAATACTTGAAATGGGGATTAGAGCTCTTGGCACCACATATCAAAAAGATTTTCAATAGGGTCATTCAACATGGTTTCCCAACAAACTGGACCACGAGTGTTGTTATCCCTCTCCACAAGAGTGGAGATGTCAACAACCCGTCAAACTATCGCACCATAATGATTAACCCTCTTTTTGGGAAGCTCTTTGGGAGCATGGTGGAGCGAAGAATCAGTCGTTGGGCCGAGAAGGAGGGTAAGAGGGCGAAAGGGCAAGCGGGTTTCAGACCAAAACATTCTACTATTGACCACTGCATTACCCTCAGGCACATGGTTGAAAAAGTTTGGGATAAACAAGGTGGCGAGGTTTTCTGTTGCTTCGTTGACTTCAAAAAGGCTTTCGATACTGTCCCTAGAAATAAACTTTGGGACAGAATGGAACAACTTGGGATTCCAGTAAAATATAGGGCTGCTGTCCACAGGCTTTATGAGCAGGTGGGGGCCAAAATTAGAACAAAGGCAGGTCTTTCCGAGTGCTTTGGGAGTGACATTGGAGTCAAGCAGGGCTGCCCTTTGTCCCCTACTTTATTCGGGCTATACATAGACAAGTTAGAAGAATGGTTGGACAAACGAGGAGGAGATGGTGTTCTTTTGGCCACTTATGTGATCAAGTTGCTGTTGTATGCGGATGATCTTACTTTAATGGCAAATTTGAAAATAGTCTTCAAGAGCACCTAAAAGCTTTGGAACTTTTCTGTCAAGATGTGGGGATGCAGGTCAACATCAGCAAGACCAAGGTCATGATATTTACGTTGAAAAGAGCCAAAAAACAAATAAATTTTGAGTTTGAGGGAAACACTTTGCAGGTGGTGAATGAATACAAATATTTGGGACTAGATTTTTGTAACAATCTCAATTGGGAGGCGTGTAGGATGAAAAGAATTCAAGGGGGTTGGAAAGCTCTTTACCTACTCCAAAATAGATGTAGGTCAGCTGAGTTATGGGATTGGAGAACAAAAAAGAAGCTTTTTGGGCTGCTTGTTACCCCGGTGGTTCTTTATGGTTGCGAAGTTTGGGGCAGCAGCACGTCAGCTGTAAAATGGAAACAAATAGAAAGACTTCAAAAGCACTTAATCACAAGTAATTTCAAAATAAAAACTACGGTCCCTTATGAGATTGTTTTAGCTGAAGCTGGGGCCTTTCCAATGGAAATGGCAGCGTTAATTCGCTTATTAGGCTATTTGCAAAGAATAGAGAATATGGAAGAACATCGTTGGCCCAAAATTGTGGTGGAAGAAGAATTAACTAGAAGGAAGAACACGTGGATGAAACAAAATGTCAAGTGGATGGGAAAATGGGGGATCAACATACAAGAGTGTCCAAGCAAAAAAGTCGAGATGAAAAGGTATGTAAAAGAGAAAGTCAAAAACACCATGTGGTTGAAGCAACTTGGCCGGAAGAGTGAGCACTATGTTCTGCATTTTAATCCTACTTGTGATCATGAACAAAATTTTTACATAGGGGCAGATATAAAATGGAAGGCTAAAATGTTGATAGCTCAATTGAGAACTAGCTCGCATCGTTTGAGATGCGAAACAGGCAGATGGAAAATACCCAAAGAGGGGTGGTCGGATAGAATCTGTTGTTTCTGCACTTCGGGTTTAGTGGAGACAGAGTGGCACTACGTTATGGAGTGCAAAGCTTATGAGGACATCCGGTATTGTTACTCAGATTTGTTAAAAGTCAAATCATTAGCGGCTTTGTTTGAAGAGGAAAAGATTGATAAAACAACAAGTTACTTGACCAAAATTCATAGTAGAAGAAACAAAATCAGCAAAGAGATTGAAAACAACAGCAGGTAGTTTGGTGCAGCGGTTTTGTTGTTTTGGCAAAGGCGGTTTTCCAGTTTTTATCTCTTGGGTCCCATAGACTGGCTGGTCTCACGGACGTAATTAAAATCATTCATTCATTCATTCCTTTTTTGGGTTATCCTCTATTATTTCTGTCCAAGTCTACATCTCATTTTCATTAATGGATCATGCAATATGATTTACACACAGTTTATCCAAAATCTCATTCACTTATTAATTTCAAATTAATATCTAAAGAAAAACAAATAGTTTTTCCAACGTTAAATTAATATTGAAAAAAAACCAATTTTTTTTTTTAACGTTCACGAGCCCAAAAGATAGCCTATGAGAGTTCATTCACAGAAGGATTCGTTTTTATTGTGACAAAAAAACCATAAACCTTAACTTAAACCCGCAAAACCATTGATTGAATGCCGTAAAATCCGCTCCGGGGCTTCGGGAACGGAGCCGACGCTGGTTTCAGCTCACAGGGAGCAATTTTTCAAGCGTAGTCATATAATTTGGCTGCCATTTTAGCCGAGTGAAGCTCTGGTATGTAGGGTTTATTATAAAAAAATACAAACAGGCATTTTTGTTGGCAATATCTATAAAAGTAATTTTCGTAATAGCAGTATTTATGGGGTTATATTTAAATTTGAAGCAAGAAGTACATTAATTGTATTCTGTTTGGCACAATGTTACATTCAGAATCAGTCTGCCAAAATTTATCTCCATTGTTGTAACTTCGAGTAGTAGCCTTTCATATTTTTATGTGCTTTCTACTATCTTAAAATCTTTTTAGGCGGGAAGATTTTGAAAGGATTTATATGGATTCCCATGGGAACTGATTCATTCATTTAAACTGACCAGGAATTGGGATGAATAGAAGAGCAAATGGATTTGGTGTATAGATGTCATTTTACGGCTTCCTGTATGGTATGGAGGCGGAGATGGAGGGGCATGCGCCATTGCTGTGCAGGTGTGGAGCTCAACAGAAAAAAACAAGTGGTCTTCATGGGTTCCCCTACTGTATGTGTGCATGGAGTAAAACATGTGCAATGTATGTATGTACTTCAATATGTTTAGTATGATAAAGAAAATGGCATTGTCTCCATTTTAATGCAGGTGGCTGCCAATGCGTTGGACAAGCTACTTGATGCATCTCATTCAGAGAGCTCTAACTTCGATGTAAGACGGCTTCTCACATTTACAGGCATTGAGCTTAGGCAGATAAATGCTCATTTTTGAAAACAATTTGAAGGAAAAAAGAAAAGAGTAATTAGGTTGGAGTTTAATTGAAGATAATCTTTTTTAATTTAAACTCTGCAGCAATGTCGTTTCTCTCTAGCTTTCACCTTAACTCTAGCCAAATGTTTCACACCTGATATAACAACCCTAAATTTTGTTGTTGTCCGTCTACCATCCAATTATTAAACTTGTCGTAATGTCACAATTTTACAGAATAACATATGCTGTAGCGTGCAATGGAACATAAGCTATCCCAAAGAACGATTTTCTACAAGAGAAGAACAATCATATCAGATGAATTATATGCTAGATCACTCGAATGATACAAGGACATAAATGCGAATGGTAAAACCACATGGGCTGAATGATATAATGATATTGCACCAATATAGGCTATTTCATTTCAGGGAAAAGGTGACTATTGGAGTGGGTTTTGATGTCAAAGCAGTGATGAATCTCTTGGATGTTCTGTGTATGATGATCCATAGAACAATCACTGATTGTAATAACAAAAATTGAAACATAGACTTGGAGGACTTTTACAATCAAAGCAGAACACGACAGTTGAAAACAACTTCATATCAACCACCCTACTCGTCATTGTTAGATCTCTTATTGCATCGTGTTGTTTATTAATACTAACCAAGTGGATTATTATAATAGGACTTTATCATGCATGCAACCAAGAAGAAATTATGAATACTTCATCACGATATAAGGTTAATGTCTGCCGTTCATACTAAACTTGAGTGTCAGACTTATGCATTACACTAGGATGCACATCTTCATTCTCTAACTGATGAACTTCATTGTTGACTTTGTTGGTTCTTTCACTGCCTTGTACTGTAATGTTGTATGTTTAATTGTAGTGTCTGTCATGATCCCTTGACTTGTAAAATTGGGGATGATTCTTTTGTGTTAACTTTTTCATTAAGCCCTTCTTCTTTGGTGGAACCATTGTTCCAGGTCACTTTCCCTGTCATGTGGAGAACAAGTAGGGCATCCTACTTCGTATTTTTGAAACTACTTACTTTCTGAAATGTATTTTGGCTAACAGATTGGGCACCTCGAGATAATGTTGACTCTTTGCCCAAACAGATGCCTCTGTTCCCAACAGCTCTGGGTAAATGCTCTCTTTGAGAAAGCAATCACCCTCTGAATTGAAGAGGTACAACTCCCTCATATTGCTTTTAACTAGAAAGCAGCAAAAGGCAAACAAACATTTGTGCATAATAATGACACAAATGCGATTGATAAGGTTGAGTGAAGGGAATGTAAGCGAATGACACAAAGATCATTTACCACAAACCCACGAACGGTAGACAGGAAAGATGAACAGTACTTCTTTTGATGAGTTCATTCGAATTAACAGATTCAACAATAAACGCATTCACAGTCTGAGATAGCAGAAAATACACTGAAGAATGATTGCACAGGACACACAGGAAATCTGCAATCGAAAAGGAACATAAATAAACACATAGATTTAAAATGTTTATTAATCCTTCAATATAAAACCATGAGCTCACAGACTAAGGATCACTGTACAACAAAACTGTGTTGAAAGAAAATAATCTGCTCCTATCTTCCCCAGGTGAATAAAAGATGATATCTGATTACTGTTGTTCCTACAGCCCTCACAGAGGCTCCTGTTCAACAGCAAAAAAGATCCCCCAGTTTACAAAGCCACCTCCTTTTACAACTTCTTCCCTCCAGAAGTAACCGTTTCTTGAAATCCTTTTAAATTATGATCCTCTTTTTCGCCTCAGCCTTTGAGTTTCCCATAACTGATTCTTTTAAAAGTCGGTTACAAAGACAAAGAAGACCTTTCAATTTTCCCATAACTAATGAAGGGAACTTTTACGCCGCTTCAACAAATCACTATTCCCTTTTCCATATTCTCCATGAGTGTCCAATATATGAAGATAAACCACCTGCATTCGTGTGCATTGCCTCTATCTACTACGGTTCAATCTCCTGCCTTAGGTAAATCTGTGGATTTTAATCTCCGTATAACATACAAGTGACACCATGTGTATGTCTCTTACCTTCTACAGAATTGAGAGTCCATGTGTGATTTATTAGTCACAGATTCAAATGTACAGTCAAAATAGCAAACAATTTCAACAAGGACTGCTCCCAATGACTTGACCATCCTTCGAGTATGGATAGAGAAAGACCATTCCACTTGGCTTAACAAAGCTACTGCTTCCTGCAAAATGTTATACTTGCACTGATATTCATTACCTCAATTCCTTATAATCCTGCACTTAATGCATTTCCGGTGCTTTTCAACTTACAGTCAGCCCACTGCCATTTTAAGGAGGCCGATGAATATGCATGCACCCCAACATGACCATGAAATTTTGGGGAGAGGTGATAAATGCTGCGCTTTCTCACCAATAAATGCTTTGAAAAGCTCCATTTGCTTAACCAGAGTTCTCAGTGCTCAGCTTGTGGGCAATTATGGCATGAATCACACTTTGCCTTAGTCATTGATTACCACCACAAACTGATCAATTCTTTCCTTGCATTGTTTCAATTCAAGACCAAATTGGGATCAGACGACTGCGGCTCTAACTTAGCCTTGTATTTGGATCACTGTTGACATAGCTCTCCCCAAATAAAGCATATTATAAATCGGCCCACCAATGGCACTATGAATTATCAGAGTGGAAGTGACAATATGTGGAACAGGCAGCAAAGTCACAATATTATGCTCTTTCCGTTTGCGCCCAACTAACTTTCCATTGGCTCATTCAAATCCTCTGTCCTTTGAAGGAATAGGAATAGATCTTAATGCAGGGGCGTAATTCAACAAATATATGCTTCCCATAAACCAATCTATTTTGCTGCAGTGAGGGGTCCATTAATTCAAATATATGTACATGCAATATGAAACTGCATTATCCTCTTCACTTGTGTTAACCTGAGCATTATGTGAAGCCTGCCCAAATGGGAATGGCAGAGGTGATGTTACTCTTATTCGTTCGTGCCGCATTACTAGATGAAACTCATGCCTGCTCTTCGAGAGCTTTCTCCACTGCAATGAACTGTGTGTTCTTCATCATCTGAAGTTGAGATAGGATTGACACAGCTTCAGGGAATACACAAAATGCCCAAAGCATTCTGTTAGATATTTCATCATTGACAGATTCCCCTTGTATACCTTGCCATTGTTGTTTGGTAAAATAAAGGGATTTTAGCACCTATATCGGGCTCAGTGGCATCTCAAAGCCTATATAAAACACCGATGACTTTAATTAAAGAATCCCGAATGATCTATCGGCCTGCAAACATTTCCATGACAAATTCAAAACATTCCATGAATGAGCAAGAATCCACAACGCATAAGATACGTTTCCAGTAACATATCAAACTCATTTTCTTGAGTGAGGCCTTATCCTCGAAATGCAAGTCTTCAACATGTCACACTTACGACATTTAGTCTCGTCTTAGAGAATTGCCCTCACTGCAGCTCTGAGTAATGGGTACAAAAGATAAGATTGTTCTAATAGACCAACATCTGCTCGAATACTTTGATTCCCCTTTATAAATTGAACCATAAGATTTCTGGTAGTATTATAACCAGGCGGCACACAACAATCTCATAACAATCATAAATTGACAACTCTATTTGATGCTGCAGAAGAAATCGCCCCAATAGGAGAGAAATGAATATGATGAACATTATGGGCTCGGCCTTGCTTCGCGGCGGGGAGTTACACAATTGTTTGAAAATACCACTGAGCCTTTTAGAAGCTCGGATTTCTCTTTACACAGGTTTAGAGTATGTCTTGGCTGCCTTTTAGTAGGTTTTGATAACTAAGCTAAATGCCGCTCAAAGCCAACTCCCACATACTGTATTTGTTCGAACCAGGACCACCCTTTCTGTCCATTATATGAAGCTCATCCAGAGTAAATAGGTTAATTTGCTGCACCATGTGATTGACTATTTGTCACAATCGTTAAGAATCCTTGATTGATAGATGTTTCTCGCCTTCAATCTCTTCACAGTACAGGGCAATTTACACTTTTTCATACTTCTGTTAGAGAACAGAAGGCTGACATTCACCTTTGCAATTGATATCGTGCCAATATTTTAAAGGCTATGCTGAGGTAACTCTTTATATCCTCCATCATGCGTGTGCTATGCTCAGCATTCATTATAAACATATTCACCTATGCTCACGTCTCTTTCTGAATTGCGTCAATACATCTTTCATTTGCGTTTGGTTCTCGAATAAAAGCTGGATTTGATGCAGAAACCTTTTAGAAATTGCTTAGCATATTTCTGTTTGCTGTGAAGTCGATGTGCAGCCACCTTTATCAAAACTTATATCGAACTAATCAAATGTTTCGTTGAGATAATTATAATGAATAGCACTGGCTGTCTCATCAATGCAATTTATGATGCCTATCAATGATGCAATTCGAGCAGCCTGATGTGTAATTCCCTAGCCACTAACTTGCACCCCTCTCGATTATTCGTAATGTTGGAAACTCTTTCTGTTGAACTCTGTTCTCTATTCGAAGCCTTCACATGTGAAACTGTATTTCACCCTACTCTTGAATAGCTTTTTGAAAAGCATGCCCATTGTACTGCGATATTTGTATCACCAAATAATGTCTCCGGAAATGTCATCACTACATCTGTTATTCTGCATACAACTCATATTGCATTGGCCCTGCACATATTTATCTTATTTTTTGTGACAATAGTAACCTTTGTAAAGGTCTCTACAAAAGTTGGGTGATGACCTATACATGACATCTTGTAAAAGAAGTATTGCTGGAAGTGCGAAACCTATATTCTTTTAATGACTCACAATCAACAAGGAGGCACGACCTTCACAGAGTTAACTGACATCTAGATAGGAGATTTTAAAATTTCAAATGCCCAGAAATGGGGATAACAATGTACACATCGGCTCTTTCAAATTCCAGATCTAACCTCATCTAGAGCTTTAGATAATGATTGTCATTCAGGTGAGTTGTGGCCAGTTTTGCATCTTATAGTAGTTCCATGCAAAATTTGTTGTGTTCTTGATCACGTCTTAGAGTAGCATCTACTCTCGCTATCAGATTAAGTGCAATGAATTTCTCAAGTTATCTATCTTCAGCATCTCATATGAGTTCCATTCATGACGTGCATTCCCCTCAAAGAAATTAAAATGCGTGCAGGAAAATTGTTCCTTAAAAAAGACAAATGAACTCCTTTTGCAATTACAAAAATTATAAATTTTCGCATGTGGAGCAGCTTCTTCGAACCATACAATACAAACTTGAAGACATGATCCTCATGGATTTGGAGAGATGACATCACCATCACCATCACTTGAATCATGCACTCATCAACATTTGCTTGGCATGGAAATTGATACAACTTCATCTTAAGCATCTTTTAATTCTCATGATTCTGATTTTATAGTTGATGGTTTTGCGTGACATTCCAAAGGTTTTGGTATCAAGGTACTTTGCAAAATGGGGTAGAGAGGAGCTGGAAATGGGAATGTAAACAAAGGATTGATGATCCCACTACACCTGTTTTTTTGTCATTTTGACAAAGCAATGGTTATCATGAGTACTTTGATCTAATAGATAACAAATTTTTTGCTGCAACCACTCAGTGAATCATGTTCAAAGTCTTTTTTAACATAAAGATGTTATTCAATCTTGGAAGAAAGAGAGTTTTCACACTCCACTGCAATAGGGCAGTTGTAATCTTCTGAATGGGATTATCATTCCAGCCAAATTACTCGACATTGTAATGTTTCTCCGTATCATATGTTCATAAAAATGAGGAAGTGCTAAATTCTTGTTTCAACTCTTAAATATATTTGTATTATGGTTGGATTGATGACAGCTCTGAAGAGCATATGCTTATACTAAGAGGGGGATGAATGAGTATAAGAACAATTTTAAACTTTTAAAAACTGAATAATCAAAAGTTGATAGCGCAAATGAACCATAAGAAAAATGAACACCAGTTTTACGTGGAAAACCCTTTTAGGAAAAAACCATGGCAAAATATTTGCTTTTATTAATATGTAGGCACCAATCTACAGAAGACACCAATCTTCGATTACAAAAGTGTTGTACCCAAACCAAATTTTTTGCTTCACTAAGGTATTTTGCTTAATTGAGTCTTAATCTTGTTAAAGTGATGTTAGAAGGTCATTTTTGGGCTTTTTAAATATGGAGTTTGTGTCAGTTTCATGTTAGTCTGTTACTGAAGAAATTCAAGAAAAGCGAAAATCTGAAGGAAAATCATCAAAATTTTCTATCTTTGGAGAGGGGAGCACATGTTCAAAAAGGCACCCTATCTTTTTGGGGCTCAGATCCTGTTTTTAGGGTTTGTCACCTCCAGCAGACATTTGTTTGGTATCACGCTAGCTTCGCAACGGGCTATTAAGCTTATCAAACGGACCTGTTTCGTGCAAGTTACGGAAGATATAGCGCAAAACAAGAGGAACGATAAAATTGGTTAACACTGAGAAAAATAGCAGCTTTTGAGAAAGGTGCCCATCTTTTTGAGGTGTCAAATGAAGGTTTTTGACTAAATGCCACCCAAGATGTTTATCTCACATTTGTTCAAGCTTCGCGATGCATCTGTCAATGGGTGAATCTGAGTTGCAGAAATGCGTGAGCTAGAGGTCAAACATGGGGTCAAATCTTGGTCAAAATATCAAGGAAAAAGCAAAAGAGCACTTTTCCAGAAAGGCGCCTGAGCTTTTCAAGCCTTTAATGCCTTCTTTTTGATGTTCTCAGATATTCAGCTTCTCCGTGTTACGTTCAACTTTCCGTTGCTTGTTTCCGTCAGACCAGAAGATGACTCAGCAGATTGCAGTCGGAGTTTGAGTGTTATTTTGGTCAGTTCCAGAAATGGCCAAGTCTGGAGGAAAAAGAGCAACTTTTCAAAAAGGCGCCCTTGATTTTCACCCCTCAGATGATGTTTTCTGGAGAAATGTGCCTTAGCAGCCGTCCTGTGGAATGAGGTCAGCTCCGCTGTGAGCCTGTGATCCAGTCCTGAAACTTGGTCAATTAGAAGTTATGAAGGATTTGTTTTTCCCTTCGTACGAGATGGAGATGAGTAAATTTGACTAAGTCTGGAGGAAAAAGCGCAGCTTTTGAAAAGGGCGCTTGGATTTTTGACCCTTTAGATCTTAGTTTTATGATGTTCAGTCTCAAGGTACCTTTTGATCAGTTTTTGTCCTGCTCTGCGATGCATCTGTCAGCCAGCCAATCAGTGGAGTCAGTCAGCCAGTGTCAGGGGATGACAGAGGTCTCGAAAGAGGTTTAAATCCAAATTTTCATCAAAATTGGCTAAGTCTGGAAAACGCCTAGAGAGGTCATAGTTGATTTTTCGAAAGAAGTTGACTGGTACGCCCTAACTTGAGTTTTGACTTTAGTTCAACTGAACGATTTTTGGGTTGTCATCTCCAATTAACATTTTGGCATGTTGAGTGTTCTTTCAGTTTGCATGTCGAGTTAACTAGTTTGCATGTCTAGTTAACTAACTTTGCATGTTGAGTTAACTTGTTTGCATGTCCACTTATCTGAAGTGCATGTTTGAAAATCAACTTGAGTTTGAATGCATGGCACATTAGTTGAAGTTTTGTGAAGATTTTGTGAAGTTGACACTTCATTATATATTTTAACTTTAGTCTTCAAAATGGACGCTTTAGTTAAGATTTTTAACTAAAGATTTAAAGCACAAATTTTGAAGTTGTGAAGTATGGCGAATTCAATATGAATTGTCAACTGAAGTGAAATTCGCATGGTGCTTTAAATGGATTTTGAAATTGAAGTCTTAATATGGCGACTTTAGTTCTAAAGCATGGTGCTTTATTTAGCTCATTTTAGTCTTCAGTTAACTAAATTGAGGTCCAATCACAAGCCAAGCGCAATTTTCAAGGTTGCATGCATTTCTTACGAATTTCGGTGATGAAACTCTATTTATTCAAGTTTAGGCGTCCATTATTTCTTCATCACAAGCTTAGAAACATACATTCTTCTTGAGCGAGCAGTGATTTGAAGGTGTTGCAGGTGTCAGAATTTAGCATTCTTCATAGCAACGGATTCAGTTTGATCAAAAGAAGAATATTCCAGACTTTGTTTTCAGTTTGCATGCAAGTTTCATCGAATTCCAAAACAGAGATAGGTGAATTCTACAGAAGCAGAGCAAATAAAACCTTCTTTCTTTTGTCTTATTTCTTCTATTTCTCATCTTAGGTACTTTCTTCGCATGTCAAAGAAATTCAGCATATTTTTAGAATTTGATCATCTGGGTTCGCATACTTCAGTATTTGCAACAAAACCCATGTCTTAGATTTTTTCGAGAAAATTGCCCCGTAGTCTTCATTCTGAAGCTCTGTGCTTTTTTCCGAGAATCTCTTTGCATGTGGGCCTAAAACACATTATTTTGAAAATTGAGCTATTTGGGTTGTCTTAGAATTTGATTCTGCACAAAACCCACGTTTCAGAAAAATTCCTAAAATTTTTCCCGCCATAGGCTATTTTTAGCCTTGTCTAGAGATTTTCAGTTTTTCCAGAAAGTTGTTCAAGTATATTCGACTTTACAGTCAAAAGTCTTCATTTTCAAAATGCAGTTTAATCTCATTGATTATAAGACCAAATCGGTTCTTATACATGATTTTGTCAGAACTTCAGATACAAATTTAAATCATGTTTATCCAGTGGTTAATCTGAACAGTTTGGAGGGTGTTGGCAGCAATTCATTGAGAAATCTTGAACGTTCCGGATTACTGGCAGCGGCATCTATTCCTGTTACTACTTTTGATCTTGAGTTCGTTCTTGCTTGCATCAAGCATTAAGACTCATCTTCACGACAAACAATTGATGGGAGGGTTGTCCGCAGTCTTAAACCGAAGGATATAGAGAAGTGTTTTGCTATTCCTCCTCGTTCAGATAATTTCATTGTGGTTATTGAGGCCTGTGAGAAGATATGGGATGGAGATCAAGAACGTTTATGGAGAAAGGTGGCTCAGAGATGGCTGAAAGTTCAAAAGACTAATATGCCTAAAAAGATTGGTCGTGGCGAATTCAAGGATGAGGTTGCTGTTTTGATAACTTTGCTCAATCGAGTTACAGGTCAAGAGGATGCTAGCACTTTCCGATCATGGATGTGTAATGAACCGGACCAATTTTTTTTTTGTTTTTTTCACAAATGATTACAATGCAACACGCACCCGTTAAGGTTAGCATAAACCAGAACGATGCGGAAAGTAACTCTAACTAGAATGTACACCAGGATCCCGATGTGGGCAAGGTGTGAGCATTGGTCAGAGGATCTCAAAAGTAAATGCTGAACAAGAACTCTAACCAGAGATGCGCCGGTGAACGACGAGCATTCGGTCAGAGGATCCCTATCTATTGCAATACTGAAAATGTAGCTCAACACCAAGTATGTGCTACTCAATCCATGATGGATAAGAGGCGACCATGTGGCGGAGACTTAGGAAATTACAATGCAAACTAAGTAAATAGGCGGCAAGCCAGCCTCTTCCATTTATTCAGTGGGCAGATACAAACATTGAATTTGCAATAATATTAAAGTTGCTGACAGTACTACTGTTCAGCTTATAATATGTGAAGTATGTCTGCAATATCAGTGATTTAGAAGTCTTTAATCCAAGCAATGTTAATTGAGTCTTCCACAATGATCTTCAAGGCTTTCTAACACCATTACAGCTCTAAAACCCATCCAAAATACAGACTGTTATGACTGTAACCAGGTCTGAAACTAACAATCAGCAACAGAGAAAACCCATTGAAATGAACATAACTCACCCAATACTCAACCAAATGATCCCAAACGAAATGCAATAGCTCCCTATAACCAGGGCGCCCAAATAAGACACAAGAAACAGGCCCAATCTGCAATATTTTATTTTCTCACGAATCCCAATGCAAGTACAAAAGTACGGCCCAAGAGAAAGGGCGATTTTCTTCTATAAAAATCAGCACTTGTTTAAAAATTATGAAACCTTGCAAAAGATGGCGCCTTAACTAGACAAATGATAATATGAAACACCCAGAATGCAATCTTTTTGTATTTTTGAATTATGAGCAAAACATGCCTACGACAATGCATCATCAACAACTCTAAAACATGACAAAATGCTTGAACAACATCACCAAATGCAATAGAACTCAACTACAATGCAAAACTACCAATTACAAGCTAACCTCTCAACTAGTTGCTATCTTTCAAGCAAGAAGATGAGCCAATGCTAGGAGGTGTGCTTTCCTCGAAGCGAGTGCCTGAAGTCAATCCAGCAGCATAACGGTGTAGTAGACAAAAGATCCCAAATGAAGAGCTGAGGCCTGATTAAATAGACGAGAGAGAGACATCTAGAAGCATCCAGAGGGCGCCCAAACCCTAATTTCAAATTCATCTTTTCCCTCCAAAAGATGGCGTCCTTTTTCATCAATAAAACATTTCACTTTTTAAAATAAAATCAATCTTCTCAAAAGGGCGTCCCAATTCTTTAGTCTCAATATTTGACATTTAAAAATTATAATTTATCTCCTTATGACGCCATGACCCTCAAAGTCCCCTTTTTAAAAACAACTTAAAGTTGTACTGCTAGGCAAGGGGTATAATATTAAAATGATAATATTATAATGAAAATACTTATCTCTCCAAGAAAAAAGCGCCCAAGGCCAAGAACTGAAGTGCCAGCTGAAACAACTGAAGAAGAAGTCCAACTGAACTGAACCCAAACTGTCCACTGCCAAAAATAGAATTTACTAAAAATAGTAAATTCGCGAAGTTGCTCGGAATGCCAAACTGAACACACCACTGCGAAGCTCTCTGAAAACCCAGAAAGAATCCGCAATCAGAATTCCAAACTCCCAGCAACAACCACCTCAAAACTAGGAAACCCTAATTTCACCATCCGCACAGCCTTCGGGTCTCCGGAATAGGCCAACGGTCAACTGAAACGATCACTACTGAGAAGGGGACATTACAGGATGTTTTACCTTATTTCCAGAATTCTTGATGGCACAAAACATTTTGACTGGGCTATGTTGATTAGTGATTGCCTACATCAACAGATTATGATTTTCTCAAGTTTCATGAGTTTTGTATGATATCTTACTTGGTCTATTTAGTTGCATTTCAAGGCAGCTACAGGCATCTAAAAACTAATGGCACTCTTGGTGTTCAACATGTTCATGAGTACTATTCTCAGTTGGAGTTTTCTAAATCTGAACAAGACTTCCAAGCAGTGAATGATCACTTTTCTATGAGGACAATCAGAGATCTTGACAATGAAATGCATATCCGTATTTCTGCCGAGGCAAAATCAGCGATGGAGACTTGGGTGGATTGGTTTATTCAGTTCCCTACTTTCACATACATTCGGGTTTATGGATATGTTGGAGAGCCTCTGATGTTGCCGAGGTATCCTTCAGATAAGATCATCTTCATGGAGTTTCTCAGACAGATGCAACATGTTCATTTATTTCTTTGCAGTCGTCATAAGACTGCAGCTACTTTTCCATTTGGATTGGGAATTTTCACATGCAGAACTGCAACAGATGCCAAGCATATGTCAACCGAGATAGAAAGATTCAAGCTTAAAACTCATACTGAGAGGCGTTCCTATGATCCTTTGGGTCATTAGGCAAACAGGTTAGAGCGAGGGATTGCACATAAGCCAACACTTGAAGATTTCTGGGCTAATTGTGAAGATGAATTCGAGGTTTGTCATCATCACTATTGCAGACTCACTATCGCTCAGCTCTCTGATTACTTATCAGAGGATGTTGATGGTTTATCAGATGATGATGGAGAAGTTCTTCTCAATTCATATGCCAAAGATCAAATTGCTCGGCAACCACTTCGCTCACCAGATTGGTACGCTAAAGAGAATACTTCTATTGAGGAGGTATCTAGATCGGTTATCAAGACCAGCAAGCAGTTCTTGGAGAGTAAACGGAGGCGAAAGTCAGTTTCTGTAATAGAGCCGCCAGAGAATTTTTCTTCATTACCTTCTACTTTGAGGTCAAGGCCTCGGGTCAAGGCTTTTATGATACCTCCTGAAGGAGTTAGACTTAGTGGAAACACGGGAAAGAGAACTATTGGTAAAAGGAAGCAGAAGCGAGTTGAGAATGTACCTGAGATTCCAGTAGAGACAGTCATTCAGGCTAAGCCTCACGTTTCACCTCCTAGTTCACCACATGTGCAACCTATTGACATAGATTCAAAGCCTGAGATACCAATTCGAGTAGGATCGGAGACAACTGAACCACCACAGGTTGATACATCAGGGATAGTCTCTCCTCGAATTGATAATATTGTTCAGTCTTGTTGGCTCGAGAAGTCTTTGGGGAGACAGAGGCGAGAACCTTCATATAACCTTGATTTATCTGAGTTCAGTGAACCTTATCAGAGAAGGTCGAACAAGAAAATCAAGAAACAGGTGCATATTGAGAAGACTCCAGAATCAGAGATTGTTATAGAAGTTGCTATTCCTCCAGAGGGTAAGAGCCTAGATGAAGTTGAAGTTGGTGACTTTGCTTTCACTAAGGCAAATCTTGGTAGGACCACTCGAGAGACAGATGCGAGCCTTCTTAAGATTGTCACCAATAATCTTGAAGAACGCATCACGAAGGATGGAGAGGATAAGGCATTGCTTAAGGCTGAAAATGGTCAACTATGTCAGTATATCTTTGATCTTGTTCACGGAAATTCAAGTAGAGCGCCTGTTCTTCCTCATAATACACCTGCAGAACAACGAAAGCTGGATCAGTTAGTCAATCATGGCAGACTTTTGGATAACTGGGAAAGCTTAGTCGTTACAGGTCAGCGTCTTCTTATGGATTTGTATCAGTTAAGGAGTGACGCACATAAACTTCATCAAGGTATTCAGTTGTTCGAGGTTTCAGTCGCAGAGGGTTTAGCCAAGGATCGAGTTCTTGTGTCCCAGTTGTCTGTTGCATATGATGCCTTGGAGATTGATGAAGATCAAGATAAAGTTTTTACTTGGAGGGAGCAACACCTTTTCAAAATAGAAATATGTGAAAAGATCTCTACCAAGTTGTTTTCACTAAAAGATAATGTTGTTGGAGCTCTTGCACTTGTCAATGGTTTTGTTGTTTAGATTCCGTGTCATTACCTTCTTGAAGATGGCACGTATATTGCACTTAATGAAGTACAAGCTGAGTTCGAAAAGCTGATTCGTGATAGCCTTGAGGGAGATCCTATGGCAGCTAAGTTGGAGAATATTTCAGTTATTTCAGCTAGTTTCAAAAAGGTGGCTGAAGATGTTAGAGAATGCATGCATATAGTTAAGGAAAGTGACAGAGAACTAAAGAAACAGATTGTTGTTTTGGATAGTATCAAAGTGCCAGACGACAGAGAGATTGATGAGTTCTTGGTCAAAGTATTAGACCGAGATGACATGGAGTGATCTGCCAATTGGAACCTGCAGTTAATTTCAAGGGTTGAGTCATGAGCAGCAGTTAACTCGAATTTTAGTCTTGAGTTCACTTGCTGACTTCATACATGCTTATCTCTTCCTTGGGATTATCTTCACAGGAGTTAGGGTTAGGGTTTTCAGTTAACTGAGGGTAGTGTTCAGTTAATTTTGCTTTAAATAAGGACGTGCATGCTTGCACATTGTCCATTTAGGTTAGATGTACCCGTTAAATGATGGTAGCTTTCTAGTTAACTGTATAGTTTGCTTTATTAGGGTTTATGAAATATTCCGAGCCAATTTTTTCAATTTTTCAATTACAATAAACAGAGCAATACACAGTCGTTAGGGTTAGCTTTAAACCAAAACGATGCTAAAGCAAATCTAACCAGAATGTACACCAGGATCCCGATGTGGGCAAGGTGTGAGCATTGGTCAGAGAATTTGAATGCAGAAACAAAGCTGGAGGAACTCTAACCAAGAATGGCGCCAATGATGGCGAGCATATGGTCAAAGGGTCTTAATTGAAATGCTTATACAAAAACTCTGACCAAGAATGCGCCGGCGAACGACGAGCATGTGGTCAGAGGATCCCTACCATCTAATATATTGAAAGCAAACTCAACACCAAGTATGTGCTACCCAATTCCAGAATGGAAATGAGGCGACCATATGGCGGAGATCAAAGAAATACAATTGCGATTACAGAATGTAAAGTAAGACTAAGAGAAATGCTGACAGTACTACTGTTCAGCTTACAATGAAATATTTAATGCCTGCAAGATCAAGTATTAGAGCTCTTCGAATTGCTGCAACAACAAGGAATCTTTCACAAAGCCTTAATGATTTCCTAACACCAATCCAAGAAGGAAAATGCAGATTTTCTCAAATCTGTTATGACAGACCTGCACTTTAAAAATAAATAACCAGCATGCCTGTAACCCACTAAATTGCTCATACATCACTCAAAACTGACCCGAATGACTTCAAGTTTGATGCAATAGACCTTCAAAATGATGGCGCCTAGTTTAGTAATAAGAAATGGCAACTAAAAGTGGTTATTAATTACTGGCACGAATCCCAAGGCACTCTAGAAAGTACGGCCTTCAAGGAATGACGAATTTGCTTTATAAAATCCTAAACTTCATATTAAAATCTGCAAATATTCATGAAGGGGCGCCTCCAACAGGGAAACACAATGAGACAATACCCAGAACGAGAATGTTTATGATTTGAGACTTGTGAACAGAAACATACATTCAGCAGTCATGACCAGCAACTCTGGAATTGACAGAAAATGATAAAACTCAACTACAAAGGATAGGAAACCAACTAAGCTGAAAAGACAAATCAATAACACTCAACTATCACGAACTCATCACTAGTTGCTGTGTTGCAAGCAAGAAGCAATGCCCAAGCTAGGAGGTCTTCATTCCTCGAAGCGATCCAATACCATTCCGGCAGAGTAACATTACTGAAGACAAAAGATAATCCAAAAGAATAGAAGTAGCCTCCTTATATAGACCTTTGAGAAGATCTCTTGAAAACCCTAAGAAGTGCGCCCCACCACAAGACACTTTTAGGTTTTCT
This sequence comes from Sequoia sempervirens, assembly GCA_007258455.2. Lineage (NCBI taxonomy): Eukaryota > Viridiplantae > Streptophyta > Pinopsida > Cupressales > Cupressaceae > Sequoia > Sequoia sempervirens. The sequence goes on along the minus strand of VDFB02343341.1, from coordinate 141,465 downwards.
GACTTTGTTTTATCAACTCCCTCTAAATGGCGTCCCATTCCTCTAGAGATAAAAATCACTAATAAAATAATATAACATCTCTCAAGGTTGGCGTCCAATTCCACTTGAGCAATTAACTTTAGGAAAAGACGCAATATGTTCCTCATGAGAGAATAACCCTCAAAGTCCCCTTCTTTAAAATGACTTAAAGTCATATTACTAGGACAAGGGGTTATTTTATAAAATAAAACATTATTGACTTTAAATAACTTATTTCTCCAAAATGAACCTCTTAGGCCAAAAATCATGATCACCCAATGAACTGCAAGTGAAGAAAAGTTGACTAAGCTGGTGCTGACTGGACCACTGCTAAATATAGAATTTACTAAAAATAGTAAATTCAAGAAGTTGCTCAGAATGCGATGCAGGCGCCACCATTGCGAAGCTCTCTGAAAACACAGAAAGAAACCGCAATCCAAAATCCCAAACTCCAACAAGCAGAACCCTGAATCTTCAAGAGAATCCACCAAACAGTCGGAAACCCTAATTCTTCCTCTGACTAGCCGACAGCACTCTGGGAATAGGCCATCAATCATTGAGAAGTGCAGTGCTAAAAATGGGGACATTACAGTTTAGTAATAAATCTTGCATGCATTGCAAGACTGTAGTTGACTCAAGGCTGCTCATTTGCTTTTGCAGAGAGAGAAATATATGCTATGCCTACCTTGCCTCAATATTGCTCGTTCTGTATCTGTTCATGCGTTTTTACTATTATGATGAATTGTTATGCCACATAGGGTTTCATGCAATTATAATGGTGAATTCTTTCCTTAGTTAGATCAAATCTGTTTTGTGTTCAATAAACTTGTCCAGATTGAGCTGATAGATGTGCCACCTTGCTTTCAAGTTGAGAATCTGTTCTTGTTTATCGTATGGTGTTTTGTGAATAATAAACTTGTTTAGATTGAGCTGATAGATGTGCCACCTTGCCTTCAAGTTGAGAATCTATACTTGTTTATTGTCAGATAGTCATCCTTGCTCCATTTCCTCATGCTCTGTTTTCTTGAGGAAACTGGATAGATTTTAAGTAATTAGCCTAGTTGTAGTTAGTAATCTGCGAAACTAGAAAATACTCAGCTGCAACGTATATAGTTTTCGAGAAAGCCTTGTACCTCTACAACTGAAACAAAAAGATAGGATATAGTTTAGTTTACTTTCCTTTTCAAAGCATTTTTTGTCAAGCACAACGAGGGAGCTTCCCCTCCTAATTTGAAGAGCACTCATTGCGTAGTGTGCATAGCTGTCCGTACCAACTCTTACTCCAGAGGTGCTAGTTGTTACGCCAACAAAAAGTAAGCACCAACTCACAGCTGAGCACTAATCTAGTACATCAAAAAATGATAGGCACTAACCTTCACACTAACAGGTATGATATCTTTTTAATGGAAGACGAATAACAGCAAACCCCTTATTTAAATTGGCTTCTTCAAAAACTGAACTTTATCTCTGCACTTATCTTCTTGTCCAATTCTGCCCCTTACACCTTTCAAAAACTTTGTATTAGTTCCTTTCAAATCTGCTTCTTTCTCTTATGAATCTGCCATGAAAACTGCTTCACACAACTGATTTTTTGTCCAACTTCTTACACAAAAAAAACATAGACTATTGCATGCAAATTCGTACTACATCCTTTTTCTTTTTTTCGCTACACAAAAATATCTCCTTTTTCCTTTTTCATATGAAAAATATAGCATTAATCTCTTTCTAAAAATAAAACCATAAGACGTTTTCTTTAAAAAAATATAGTGCTTCAAAGGATTTGGCGCTTTAAGGAGAAAAGCCAGTGACAACAAAAACACTCTTTTTGTTTTTTGTTTTTAGAAATATATCCTTTTTAAAAAAAACAACTCCATTTAGCATGCATTGGTGGTTATCTTTTTGCATGCTATCTTTATACTTTCTTTTTCCTGTTTTTAGCAATAGATCTTCAAATCTGATTTTTAGTTGCATGCTGCTATTTTTATGTATTGTTGCATGTCCTTTATACACAATTTAACTACCAGGTCCATTTATTGGTTTGATCCTTCTGTGGATTATCAAAATAAAATCTCTCTCACAGAAGGGATTGGCATTCTAATGTCCTTTGTAATGTACTCATTTCCAATGCAAGATTGCAGTCAATATTCCTTTTTATTAGGTAGAGGTGAGGGTTGACATTGTTGAAAATCCAAAGAAATAATTCAGTATGATGGTGTCATGCAACAACAAAGGATCAGGGAAAGGATAATACCTATGCAATGAAATAACAAATAAACACGACAGCATGATAATTACTTGATGCTTTAAACTGACACTATCCAGGATATACGCAAATAACTCTTCATTTTGAATGTGAAACTTTCAAATCTATCTTTGAAAATTTGTCATATTACCTTTTAGGACCTACTATGTTAAATATAATTCTCATGAAACCGAATCCAGACAACATCCATTGACTCTAGAGCAGTCACCTATGATGGTACATTTGGCACCACATATCATTCATCAGATACTAGTGCTGAATTTTCTAGAGCATGGGTAGGTGGCTTGGTTGCTTACAGCTATGATGCATTCATTTTATTTACTTATTTCCTCTGTACACCTTCTATTTTTTATTTTTTTTATTGCCTTTCAGAATCTTCCTTATTTGTTTAGTTTAGTATTGCATCTGAGGTAATTTTGAGTCTGGTTGGAAACTGTTGGAATTTTATTAAAGTATTTTCTTTCTTTACTTGTTAAATTTCTATCCATGGTGCAATCCATCTTAAGCTCAAATTTTCAAAAGGTAATTAATTTATTATCTAGTGTATCCTATTATAAGACTTGAGGTGCAGAATTCATGCAAACCAATATCTTTGCACAAATATCTGTTGGGAATATTACATCATTCCTGTAGGATTGTTAGTGTGTCATACAATAATTATTAATTGGGAGTGTTTATTTGTATTGAGCTGTTAAAACAACTCATATATTTAAAGGAGTTTGTTTATTTGTTATCCTGTAATTATCTATGTAAGGGAGTTGTTATAAGAGGTTCCCTATATTATAGGATATGGAAATCCTATAAATATATATTATTTTATTGAATGATATGGGGAATAGAAGCACTCTTATTTTATGCATAAAATTTCTTTGGCTTCTATGAATTCTGCTCATTTTTCTAATTTGGTATCAGAGCAGGAAGATCAAGTTTTGTGTAGGCATTGGCCAAATATGATTTGTCGAGCTTTAAGTTCAATCCAATTGAAGAATCTGTTGTCTCCTGCTAGATGACAAGGCGCTCCATGATGAAAACATGATAAATTTCACTGATATAGACATAGTCATAGTCGATGCAGGATTAATAGGTCTTTCATGTGCATATGAGTTGAGCAAAACCCTTGAAGCGAAGATTGCTACAATTGAACAATCAATGAGCCCAGACGGTGGCACCTGGCTTGGCGAGCAACTATTTTTTCGCCATGGTAGTATGCAAGCTCGCACATGTCTTCCTCGATGAGATTAGTGTCCCTTATGATGAGGCTAATGACTATGTGGTTGCTAAACACATTGCCCTCTTCACATCTTCTATATTGAGCAATCTTTTGGTTTGCACCAATGTTAAGCTCTTCAATGCTCTTGCAGCAAAAGACTTGATTATAAAGGAGAATTGCATGTCAATTGTTGTGACAAATTGGGCACCGGTTTTGATGAACCACAACACGTAGCCATGCATGGATTTGAATGTGATGGAGGCCAAGGTGGTAGTTAGCTCATGCGGCCACAATGGACCCTTTGGTGCCACGAGTATGAAGAGGCTCATGAGCGTTAGGATGATTAATAGTGTGCTTGACATGAAGTGCCTTGATATGAACATCATTGAGGATGCGATTGTTAGGCTCACCAAGGAGGTTGTACCTGACATGATTGTTACCGACATGGAGGTTGTTGAAATTGACGGGGCTCCCCAAATGGGACCCACCTTCAGAGCAATGATGATTTTTGGGTAGAAGGTAGCCCATTTGGCACTCAAAGCTCTAGGTCTACGAAATGCCTTGGATGATGTCATGTCCCCTCACATAACACCACTCAACCAAGGGTTTCCCCAAGTGCAAAACCGAAGGAAGAAATCGCATTCACTATCCTAGCCGAATACCTTAAAAGAATAATTAAAATCGATAATGTAAAAGACAATATTAACATATGTTAATTGTCTTTTAAAGATCATCGCTATCATTAAAGAGAATGATGGGGTGCCTCCAAACAAAAAGACATGGCCAGAATAAAAGGATGCAATGTTTCACATGTTAGTGTTTGGTAGCTTCAGGAGCTATTTTCTCCTTAGTTCAAGGCTGGTCGGCCTTCTTATTGCAATTTATATTTTATATTATTTTCATCTGAGGGAGCCGACCTAGATGAAAAGTCACCTTGCTTTGTATATATACAAGGTGAAGTTCATTCATTCAAGACATCAAGTAGTTTCTCTCTTCAATTCACATTTCTATAGAGCAGAAGTTTGCCCTTTAGCAGCAGATTACCATCTTGTAGAAGCAGATCGACTTCTAGGAGAAACATATTTATCTTTGCATCAAAGGATAGGTGCTATTATTCATTGTATTAATTCACCCTTGAGAAGGGTCTGATTGTAAAGCAGATTTCTGTTCTTATTCTGCACTTTTTGATATATGAGAGATATATTGTTGCTGGGTTTTTCTCCATCGAGTAGGAGGGTTTTCCCAGGATAAATGCTGTGTTCTTTGTTCACTGTGTTGCATTTTCTGCTTATTCATTTTATGATCCTAAAATTAACATGGTTTCAGAGTGAGTTTAGGGGAAATTCGATCAGATTTTAAAGGAGCAATTGCAGATTGAAGATCACTTCCAGGTTCAGAGGAATTTTATTTTATTTTAAGCTTCAGGTGCTTTCAAGGAGTTCGATATTTGAAGCTTTAGCTGTGATAGAATATTGTTATATATTGGAGCAACAAGACAAAATAGAGATATTAGGAGGAATCGCGTCTGAAGGCAGCAAGTCGGGATTAGGAATCGATATCACTGTGAGAACAAATCTGGAAGAATATGACTATGGTGTGGTTGTATATGGAAAATCTCGGGCTGCTGTTGGTGTGAGTGGATGTGATGGTACTTTGGTTTCTTGACATTGTTCTGAAGATTTGTGCGGGCTGTAATGGAGTTATGTTTTGGTTCTTGCTGAAGATAGTGTGTAGGTTCTATTATTCCCTCTCATTCTTGTGTCGTATGGGATATGAGTTTAATGGAATGCTCAGGTCTGAAAAACAGTGTTCATTCTTCAAGTCATATGAGCTTCTGCGCATTGGTGTAAAGTTTGGAAATTGCCTATGGTGTATACATTTGGGGCTTCAGAGATTTCAGGGAACTCTATCATTTACATTTTATAGCTAAAGAGAGACTGCAAGACAAGCGCCTGACTGCATCTATTGATCAACATAAAGAGATAAGTATTTTATGTTTGAATAGTGATCATGAATTTTTATGTAGTTAACAATAATTCATGCAATAACATTGGGAATAGTGAATCATGTATGCTTCTAGCATTGATATTTCTCTACAGGATAGTTTTGAACTATTATTAATCTCTCTAAAATGCTTCTAGGATGGATCGAGGAGCATAAGGATGATGAGAGATTGCATAAGGAATTCAAGGGGAGAAAGAGCTTGATGCATCTTGTGAGGAAGTCATGCCGGCTGAAGAAATGAACAAACCTGGAGACATCTCTTGAAGAGGAAGAACCTATACAAATTGCGATCAGTTTCTTTGAAGAGGAGGAAATAACATTCAAAGGGAGTCTGATAGACCAATAGAGGCAACCTTGGAGGAGGAGGTTAGGAGGTTGATGCAAGCACTTGGAGCTTTAGAGGGAGTCATATCATCATGAAGATTTGTTGTAATGTATATTTCTCTGAGACAGAGAAGTATGAGGTGAAATCCCTTGTAGTGTATATTTCTCTGAGACAGAGAAGTATGAGGCAAAAGCCCTTATAGTGTATATTTCTCTGAGATGGAGAAATATGAGGTGAAAGCCCTTGTAGTGTATATTTCTCTGAGACGGACAAATATGAGGTGTGAGCCCTTGTTCATCTCTGAGACTGAGATGAGACGCCATGTTGAGAGACTCCATGACGACATCACGTTGAGAGACTTCGTGATGAACCCTTTGTACTTGTGTTTTTCCACACATGGGAGTAGCCATGGTGGACGTCATGTTGAGAGACTCCATGATGACATCACGTTGAGAGACTCCGTGATGGACACTTGTACGTGTGTTTCTTTCCACACATGGGAGTAGCCATGGTGGACGTCATGTTAAGAGACTCCATGACGACATCACATTGAGAGATTTCGTGATGAACCTTTGAGCTTTCCACAAATGGGTGTAGCAATTGTGGGCGTCATGTTGAGAGATTCCATGACATAGATATCTGGAAAATATCTCCCTAGCTAAGAGGGAGTGTTAGTGTTTGGTAGCTTCAAGAGATATTTTCTCCTTAGTTCAAGGCTGGTTGGCCTTCTTATTGCAATTTATATTTTATATTATTTTTATCTGAGGGAGCCGACCTAGATGAAAAGTCACCTTGCTTTGTATATATACAAGGTGAAGTTCATTCATTCAAGACATCAAGTAGTTTCTCTCTTCAATTCACATTGCTACAGAGCAAAAGTTCGCCCTTCAACAGCAGATTACCATCTTGTAGAAGCAAATCGACTTCAAGGAGAAACATATTTATCTTTGCATCAAAGGATAGGTGCTATTATTCATTGTATTAATTCGCCCTTGAGAAGGGTCTCATTGTAAATCAAATTTCTGCTCTTATTCTGCACTTTCTAATATATGAGAGATATATTGTTGTTGGGTTTTTCTCCCTCGAGTAGGAGGGTTTTCCCAAGATAAATGCTGTGTTCTTTGTTCACTGTGTTGCATTTTCTGCTTATTCATTTTCTGATCCTAAAATTAACATCACATGCATAGATATAGATGAAGAAAACCAATCATGAAGGGATGATGGAAGCAGAAAAACAAGGGAATAGACATCTGCCCAATCTTAAAGGAAAGGATGGGCCATGGAGGAGTGGAAGTCCCACTCAAGTTTTGCCCAATCCAAAGGAAAGGATGGGCCATGGAGGAGTAGAGGTCCCACTCAAGTTTTTCCTGATCCAAAGGAAAGGATGGGCCATGGAGGAGTAGAGGTCCCACTCAAGTTTTGCCCAACTTAAGGAGAGGTTAGGCCATGGAGGAGTGGAAGTGCCTAGACCGCTTGTGAGCTCCGTTCGATTCCACTAGTGGGAAAAGTGTCGTCCAAGGTTGTGACATGGATGGGGAAAGTAGGTACAAGTCCCCAACAGGGAGAGTTGTGGTATATAACCTCTTAGGCTTAGCATATGGCTTCAGGCAGACCCATCATGTTCCTCCTCCTAGTTTATAATATGCTCCATTGTTGATAACCTATATATGTGATGCAATTGTCTAATGCTAACAAATATATATACATATTGGGGAATGTTTTCATGTGGTGTATGCAGGTTTCAATCCAAGATTACATTATTAAAGAGTTATTTATTTGATAAGGTGAAAACCCTAACCCTAGTTTGTGGAATTTGTGATCAATAGGTGAATCCTAGGGCAAATTAGGACAAGGGACATTATAGATGAATCTTTAAATGTGCAACCTGAACTTACTTTGACTTCTACTAAAAATGACGTCATTGCATTTGCTTAGATTCTCTTTTCATGCATTTGGTAGTTACATTTTGTCTATTAATGTATAGGGTTGATAATTTACTTATGTAATAGACATGCAAATTTTTTAATCCATGCCTTTGTTGTGTATAAAATAAATAAATAATTAAAATTGGATGCAGTATTGCTTGTATGCAATGTCCATCTTGTGGGGGCCATTCTAAAATTGAGCTTCAAAAACAAATTTGCTAAGTAGCAAATCAACTAGAGAATGAAAGCACAAGAGGTTGGAGGAAATTCGGTGAGATCTGATTAGTCACTAGCTACGGGATTGCAAAATTGTTTTTGGAAAAACTACTTGTGCCAAAATGTAAAAGCCAATACCGGTTCCTTGGTGGCAGTGGTAACCATCTCGTATCCTTTGTGATTAGAGTGGCAGTGATTTATAATGATGGCTACATACACGATAATAAACACTTATTCTCAAAATTTTTATGTTGTGATTGGATGTGGTTGTCCTCGATCACAATTGTTGGTTGTTTGTGATTGGATGTGTTTACTCTCAATCATATTTGTTGGGTGATTATGATTGGATTTGTTTGTCCCAATCATAATTGTTGTGAGTAGAAGTGTGTGTCCCTGTTCATAACTTTTATGTTGGATAGAAGTGTTTGCTCCTATCCAAATTTGTTGTACGACCTTGGATGGAAGTGTTTGTCCCTATCCTTGGATAAAAGTTCAGTAAGGTCAACTCTATTGAATAAGCATAGTGAGGAAAGTTCCACTATTGCTTGTCATGAGTAGATGTGTATGTCCTTACCCTTACCTTATGGTTTTGATGAACTACTAAATGTGGCCATCAAGTATTGTTAGTCCACCTATCCCCATTTGGAAAATTATTGTAATACGGAGAGGGCGTTGGGAATATTGCATCATTCTTGTAAGATTGTTAGTGTGTCATACAATAATTATTAATTAGGAGTGTTTGTTTGTATTATGAGTTGTTAAAACAACTCATGTATTTAAATGAGTTTGTTTATTTGTTATCCCATAGTTATTTATGTAAGGGAGTTGTTATAGGAGGTTCCCTATATTATAGGATATGAAAATCATATAAATATATGATATCTTATTGAATGATATGGGGAATAGAAGCACTGTTATTCTGTTCATAAAATTGGTTTGGTTTCTATGAACTCACCTATTTTTCTAATTATATCTCAGTGTGCATTTATATACACTCACCTAAGTCACCATATTCGGCCGAATATCAACTTGAAATTCAAAATTCATCGAATTTAAAAAAAAAAATTGAAATTCGTTCATATTCAAATAAATTCGTACAGTAAAAAATTTTGCATTAAAAAATCTCAAAATATTAGCAAAAATTCTTGAAATTCGTCGAGGGCACTACGATTTTATTAAATATATCTTAAAAAACGTTTTTTAAAGGTTTTTTTCCGCATTGTTTGCAGGAAGTGTCATCTTTCTCTGTTTATCTTGCGTGGGCTGGTTTGTAGGGCTCGAGAAAGTATTTACGAGTGTTGGCATGAGGCTTTAGGTGGACACATTCACTCATCCATCAGCAGTCAACCATGAGTGGGTCATTGAGATTCTAGCGGCTGGAGCTGGAGCAAGTCTCAAGGACCGGTGGGTTTGAGGGCTTCAACATTGGCAGCTACTTCAGGCCTTCGATTTATTCTTTTTAATATGTTCTTAATATCATTTCCTTTGTTATGTTTTTATATTTTTTAATATTATTTATTTATGTTATGTTTTCATATTTTTTAATATTATTTTATATGTAATATTATTTTTATTTATGTTCATTTGTTATTTAATTTTGTTTTATATTCATAATGTTAAAATTTTAAATTTTAAAATAAATAAATTAAACTTTTATTATAATATATTTATTATTTAATATATAATTTAATTTATTTATTATTTATATATTAATAATATTTAAAATTTAAAGTATATTTTTAAACATATTTATTATTTATTTTGTTTTGTGTTTAGCTTTATTAATATATTTAAACATATTAGTATATTAATATTATTTATTTATTTATTTTAAGTTTATTATTTATATTTTTAAAAAATAAAAATTATATAAGACGAATTTAATTCGAATTTTTTACTTTTCAAATTTTTTCCTTGTCGAATTTCATCCGAATTTCAATGTTACCGAATTTCAATTCGAATTCGAACTTGGTGACTTAGCACTCAACTGTATGTATATGCATATACATGTCTGTCTATGTGTATTAACATTTATGTGTGTAATATGCACATGCATATACACATACAAATATATACTTAAGATTCATATATGTGCGTACTTGTATATATTTAGGATTCATATATAAGATATTTCTCAACATAGATATGAATGATGCCTCTTAGATATTTCATCTAAAGTAGGTGCACACATGTAGATATGGTGCCACAAATCAAACATGTGACCAAGTAATGCTACAACATGACAACGACCTTATAAATGGCATTTATAGTTGTAGCTAACTCTTGTCCCTTCGAGTTACTGTATTCAACCAAAGTAATATATGTACTATATTTTTTGCAAAGCAAGTAGAATAAATATAAGTTTCGGAACTTGAAATATAGCTTTTCCATACCCTATGGAACAGAAGTGCAGTAAGATTTAAAATCTAGGGGCAAGGGTATCAGGGGAAAAATAATATAATTTATCCTTCAAGGAAAGACTCAGCAATATATCTTCCTGTGAAAGTCTTTGATCTAATATAATTTTATTCAAGAGATTATGTTAACTTATGAACTATCAATAGATCATGGAGCATCCTGATAATGGATCATGGAGAATGATCCGAAACATTGATGTAAAAAATTACACAGTTTCAATCCAGAAATCTCTGCACTCTATTTTATCATGGACTGTGGAAACTTATGGCTATTAACTATCAATAGAGTTTTGTAGCCCTGTTTAAAGACATTTTGACCATGTATATAAATTCTTGAAGGTCTAGTCATCTGTTGGTTGTTGGCTGTCCGCCTATTACATTTTGTTTAGTTTTTATGAAATGAAATCATTGCTTGAATTGTAATGTGTTTGTTTATAAAGAATATTTTAAAGATCTCAGAATCAATATCATTTAAATGGAAATGATTATGCTGCATTTGCTTCAAGTACAGGTGTCAGCAATTGTTACACAGCCAGCATCTGGCAGAGTTCGAGGAAGAAAAAACATACCTTCTCCTGTTGCACAGCGGGCATTAGATAGGAGTTTTCCATCTGATCGTATTTTTACACCAGAGAAGGCTGGGGAGGTAATTTCTATTGCATTTGCTTGATCTTAATGTGCTTACTGATATCTGGGCATGAATTCAGAAAGTGATTGACTACAACTAAAGAGTATAGTTTTCAGCATGCTTTTCTGAGCATTGCATTTCACAATAACTGGTAAACATTGGAAATTGGTGGTTTCCATTTTCCCTTTATTCTCTTTTCACCTTGACACCATATTTTGCTAAGCACAACTACTTTTAGATAGATGTAGAAACTAGAATGTTTTGTATTGATAATAAATTGTCTTCATTGAGGATCACACACATCCTTAATGCAACATGCTACCTATGCATATGCCAAATAAAGAACTGAAGACCTACCGCTTTACTAAGTTTATCATATAAAATTTTAGTTAAGATTTTGGCTAAAGAGACTGAATGAATTGTTCCAGAGAATTGCTTCTGACACCCAAGAGGCTTTGTGGAAGGTTGATATTATCTTGGATAACTTGATCACCAGCTGGGAATGCATTGGGCCAAAGGTACTGGTCAAAAGGAGTGTGTAGCCTTATTGGACTTTGGAAAGGCCTATGATAGAACTGAATAACCTTTTATCCTAATGATGCTCAGAAATTTGGAAGTGGGAGACAGTTTCTGTAGGATGGTCGTTGTGTTGTTCCAAGATGCTTATGCTTGAGATCAATGGAAAATTTTCAGAGTCTTTTAATCTGTGTAGGTCCATTAGATAGGAATACCCTCACAAACCTTAATTGGTTGTGATTATTACTGAACCCCTAAATCATCTCCTAAGAAATTCTTCTCTGTGTCCCCTGATGAAGGGTGTTGTATTTCCAAACAGGAATAACTTGATTGGTTTCAATTTGCTAATGATACTTCTCCCTTTACAATCTTGGAAGAGGATAATTTTTTTCAAGTTGACCATAGATTTGAAGTGTATTGTAAAGCTTTAGTGGACCAAGCTTTCCATCTGTAAATCTGTACCTTTGGTTTGGGATGCAAAACCACCCCCTCAATGGGTTACTAAGAGAGGGTGGGAGTTGGAGAGTCCAAACAAGCTGGTCAGATATTTTGGTATTCCCTTGGCTCTCAACCTATCATTCAAAGGGATGTGGTAGTATATTTTTTTGACAAATTCGGTGAGTCTTTAGATTTTAGGTTCCAAGCTTTTTAGAAGTTTCTGTTATTATATAATATTGACCATGCCTTCTGTTGGCTCTTTAGTGATTTGCATGTTGGCAAGTAGCATAAAATGATCAGAGATTTCCTTTGGTCTGATGGAAGGGGTAAGAAAGGTGGACTTACTGTTTCCTCGGATCTTTGTAGAAATCCCAAGAACATTAGAGGTATGGGATAGAGAAGTCTTTGTTTGCAAGGTATTTTTCTAGTAGTGAAGAGGATTCTAAGATCCTGAAATGGTTCTGAACCTTGGGAAAGTATTGGTCAAATATAACGCATGAATTATGGTCCTTATAGGCTAGCTTGTTTGGAAAGCTCTTCATCCTGTTGATCTCTTTCTCAGTTAGTTTCAGTCAAGCTAGCAAGCACTAATGTCCTCTGTTCTCTTTGAAAGGCTTGGGATACCGTAAAACATTTTCTTGTCAGATAATCTATCTTCTCGTGATTTGACACCAAGTTTTTGGGGTTTAGGTCCTCTTATGGTGGAACTTGGTATTTTAAAACAAAACTTTGGCAAACATTAAAGTTTGCTCTGCTAGAATGTGGTTTGGCACGGGAGGTAACACTTTTGTTGATTCTTTGGAAATGAAAAGTGAACACTTAAGATAGTTACAAAATCTCTAAAATTCAATCTAATACATATACAATTTTAATGAAAGATTCAAAAACCTCTTGCAAGGGGTCATGGAGTGGATTATGATACTGAGATGTGGGATGATGCTAGATGTGTAAAGGGCCTTCATCTGCTGGAAATATTATCAAAACATATTGTGATAAACTTTCCTTTTCTCCAAGGATCTGTCTATTGTTCAATCACAAATAGTCAACTTTTCAGTCTAATATTAGAGGATGGAAAGATGGACTTGTTATAATTTGGTCATTAATTGAACCAAAGAAATCTTGTTCTAGTGGTTGCTACTTCATCAGAGGCTTATTGTTGGTGATGTTCTTGCGAAATTGTAATATTGGTGGAGCTCTATTCAGTGTGTTGGGAAAATAATGTATTGCACATGCTTTTTTTGACTGCCCATTTGCTAAATTTTCCATTGGGAAAACATACCTTGATACTTGGTGAAAATATGCACTAAATACATCACTTAGCTTTGTGGTATTTAGTATCATTAGTGGTCACAGAAAATTCTCTATTTTCTATAGAAAACTATGGCTGGTTATGTCTACTGAAGTGCTTTGACTGCTATGGAGGGAAAGAAACAATGATGTTTTACAAAAAAGGAGAAGGTTGCTTAGAGATTTCAATAGTGAAATCACATTCTTTGGGGTTGCTTTGCAGTTTGAAATTCAGTTGAGGTTTCCTGAATGAGTTTAATTTTTTCTCCAACAATGGAGCATTGAAACTTTAACCTAGTATTTGATTACCACAGGTAAATTTCCCAAAATTCCTCCTGTACCTGACTAGAACAAGTACTTCAATAGTCAGGGAGGAATTAAGGTGGATGATTTAGTTAGCCAAATGAAATAAATTATATTAGTTATTGTCATCGACACTTATTGTACCGTTGTAGGCAGTTGATAGTTACTGACAATTGGTAGTTCTCAACCAACCGTCGGCCACTTTAAATGTTGGCATTGTACATGAAGATGATATTGCATGCATGGAGATTCTTGGAACATTTTGTAAAAATCTATGAATGAATATATTGACATAGCTTTTTGAATTGCTGTATGTATTGTCTATAGTTCTCATATTTACTGTTTATTATGTAATAGCCAATCAAATAGAAATAGCAGTAAACATTTGGCGTTGTTGTCTATAAGAAATCTGGTCGAATCCGACGGTAGGAAAAATTGGCAATCTAAATGGGGCAGCCAGTAGAGGAACCTGTAGAAGCTAATGAAGAAAGAGAAGACAAACTCATGTAGGGTTTTTCAAATCTTTGGGATATATTTGTCAAGGAGTACGTTCAAAGGGAAGCCGTTAGAAGACAAATCCCTCAAGATGTAATTTGGAACAATCTGCAAGAAAACAACAAAGTAGACCACCTTTTAAACTGATTGCCAAGACTCCTTGTACGAAACTTCATTATTTTACAAGGCCTTTGTGTAGAAAAAGAAAAAGAACGACGTCGCCAATAGATACTACAACGATACGAGGAAAGAAACCAAAGGGAAGAAGAAGAATGTGATACTAATCGCTGATGCACTCCAAAGAATTAATGCCCTTACATTTGAATAAAGATGGGAAAAGAATACAAAGTGGTCACAAACCATTAGATCAAAAGATTAGGAGGTCCCTAAGAATAAGGGAACAAAGGAAATAGAGGAGACGACTGAAATGTGCTAGTCAATTCTTTTCTTGAAATTATCACAACACAACTAGCACTACACCAATGGATTAGCGTTAGCTTAAAAAAAAAATCAACTGAAATTGCACTCAATGCCAAGAATGTGCATACAAGATCCTTTGAAAGGCGAGGTGCTAACATGTGGCGGAGGAAACTGCTTTATAACTGAAAGTAATACAACTGAAAACTAAAAGAGGCGGTGAACCAGCCATAAAGATGTCCGCACAACCACTTAAAACAGTGGGGGGAAATACTACAACAATTCAAGCTAATTCATCTGTTGCGGCGGGCATCCACTCATGAGTGGGAATTAACCACTTGACAGTGAGTGAGAAATGCAAATACAAAGTAATTTTCCTCCTCATTGGCAGTCAACCATCCAGGGGTTATTGTATGTGTATTAGAAAAAGCACAATTAAATGCAGAATTAACAATGGTTGGATTAGTACTACTAATTCTCAACCTTACAATTAAAGAATCTGCAAATTACAATGTGTTACAATGATAGAATGAAAGCAAATGTGAGAAGGATGATTCTTCCAAGCTCTAAACCACTCAAATACTGAAATTGAAGCCAAAAACTGAACTTATTAAAATCTGATAATAAAACCAGCAAACTGAAAACTGTAAATCAGCAAACTGAGAATCAATGAAATGTTCATAACTCTCCAAATATACCTCCAATAGGTGCGAAATGAATTGGAAGAGTTTTCTAAAGTGAAGGCGCCCAATCTTCAACTCAAAAACAACATCAAAGATCCCTGAATGAAGAGGCACAAATTCCAAGACACTTCCAACATAGTATGACCTACATGAGGGGCAATTTCCTTCTTAAAAATCAGAATCATCAAATTAAAATCTGCAAACTTCAAGGAAGGGTCGCCTCTAGCATAGAATCACTTAGCAAAAATACCTAGAACCATATGCAATCTTATCTAAGAGCTGTGAACAAAATCAGAATCATCAAATTAAAATATGCAAACTTCAAGGAAGGGTCGCCTCTAGCATAGAATCACTTAGCAAAAAATACCCAGAACCATATGCAATCTTATCTAAGAGCTGTGAACAAAAATCGATTTTAGCTGTAGGTGAACCAGCAACTCAAAATTGACAAAAATTTCAAAATTTTTCAACAATTGAGCTCCATCTGCTAGTCTGAATGAGAAGCAACAATAAGACCAACTAGGTGTTGTCTTTCAAACACGAAATTGGTTGGAAACTAGGAGGTAAGCATCCCTCGAAATAAAATCAATAGTTATTTTGGCAGCATAACTTTAGCATAAAGCAATGGATGCGAAACGCTGGAGCAAAGCTTCATATTTAAAGAGAAGGAGATGACTCTTCAATTCTCAAGAAAGGGACGCCAAAAGCCACTTGAAATATTTTCAAATTCAAAAATATTAAACTCCTCCAAAGTGGTGTCTATCTTCAAGGCATTAATTACATTAGCAGATATTAAATATTTCTTTCACGAGGCGTACCCCTTTATGTCCTCTTTTTAAAAACAACCTTAAGTTAATGCACTAGGTCAAGGGGGGCGTCAACTTAAAAATATAACATTAAATGCCTGAGATAATTTATTTCACCAAAATAATGCTTTTAAAAGCCAAAACTCAAATCCAAGCAACTGCTCCAACTGAAAAAGAAGAACTGAAGAACTGACAACTGCTCACTGCCATAAATAGTATTTACTAAAAATAGTAAACACTAAGAAATGCTTCAAAGTCTCCAAGCAAGGAAACCTTAAATTCACTTCAATGAGCCTACGGGCCTCCGAAATAGGTTGATGAGCATCTGAGCTGATCACTAATGAGAAGGGGACATTACAGTCCGCCCTCCTCGAGATTGCTTGTCCTCAAGCAACCGTAAAGCTGGATGCTGCAAAATATGTTCACCTTTCCACGTTGCAGTTTAATAGGCAAGTTCCTCCATCTGACCAAGTACTCCTTGATGGTTCTTTTCCTCAAGGAGCGCTCCCTAGTGTCAAGAATATCTTCTAGAATCAACACCAACTGCCCTTCTTCATCTAATGGAGGTAACTCTGAAGCAGCCACCACGTTGTGCCCAAGCGCTTTCTTGAGGCGTGACACATGAAAAACATTGTGAACTTTGTTGTCAGCGGGAAGCTCTAACTCATACGCCACTTCACCAATCCTTTTGGTGACTTTAAATGGACCATAAAAATGTGGCTTTAACTTTTCTGTACCATTCTTTTTGAGGGAAGATTGCTTGTAGGGCTGGAGTCTCAAGTAAACCATGTCTCCCACTTCAAAAGAACGTTCAACACGCTGCTGATCAACGTATAACTTCTGCTGGTTTTGAGCTTGTTGCAAATTTTCCTTTAATGATTTCAAGATGTCTTGACTCTGTTGAAGCATATCGTTTGCCTGTGAAGCTCTTCTATCACCAAACACCAAATCTACAAAGTTAGGAGCATCATATCCATAAAGAGCCATAAAAGGAGACATCTTAATTGATATATGATAAGAGGAATTATAACAAAACTCCCCCAAATGAAGCCACTTAACCCAAGCTCTTTTGCTGCCCCGAAACATAATTTCTGAGGTAGCCTTCTAGCCACTTGTTGACAATCTCGGATTGCCTATCCGTTTGTGGGTGATAACTAGTGCTTGGAGTGAGCACTGTACCACTCAACCTGAAGATCTCCTGCCAAAAAGCACTTAGGAACTTGCTGTCCCTATCATTGACAATGGTTTTAGGAAAACCATGCAAACGGAAAACTTCTCTAAAAAATAATTCAGCCACTTGAGCTGCTGTAAATGAAGTTGTGATAGCATAAAAATGTGAAAACTTAGTCAATCTATCTACCACAACAAAAATACAATCTCGCCCTTGCACTTTGGGTAACCCTGTGATGAAATCCATTGCAATGCTCTCCCACTTTTGATTCGGAATTGGCAAGGGCTGCAACAAACTAGCTGGAAAAGAGTGTTAATGTTTATTCTTTTGACAAGTAGAACACTCCCTTATGTAACGCAAAACTTCTTCCTTCATTCCCTTCCAAGAAAATCTTTCTCGGATCTGCTTATAAGTCTTGAAAAAGCCATGATGACTAGCAAGAGGAACATCATGAAAAGATTGTAGAATCTTCTTCTTAATCTTAGATTCGGGCACTAAAAAGATTCTACCTTTATAGAAGATCAAACCCTCAACCAATTTATACCTTTCATCTTGCAAATGGCCCTCTACTATGCTGGTTGCAAACTGATTTTTAGCATAATCAGCGACAATTAACTCTTTCCAATCTGCTGAAAGCTCACAAATTGATTGTGTGATGCCCCCTCGCTAGACAGTTCTCGGGAATAGTGTGTTAGCCCTTTATTGGACCCTTGTGGGCTAGCCAGTTTGGATAGAGGGTCAGTGATGTTTTTTGGAGAGTTTGATTGTTCGTGTTTTCAGTGGACAGTGCTTGGATCACAGCGAGCGTTGGCATTCCAGGAGTTCACAGCTTCTGACGGCACGGGATTATCCTGAGTTTTGAGCGTATTATGGAATTTTAAGTGATTAAGTTAATTATTTAACTTATACGCCTTTTATTAAAGTCACATTGACTTTAATAATATTTTATATCACTTAAAAATTGTCAAAAGGGGATTTTAATATTTTAATGACTTAAAATATTGAAAAGTGCGCTCAAAGATTTTATGGCAACTATTGAAAAGGGTTATATTAAAATATTAAAATATTTTAATGATTGCAAAGGCCGTACTTTTCTTGAAATGCGTGCCATTTGGTATAAAGCATTTCCTAGCAATTGAAACTCATAACTTTTGACTATTTCGAATTGCCTTGTGCATTTTCTTCTGAGCATTCTCCTGTGACCAGGGTATGATCATTTTGTCCATTGGAGAACGGAAAACTCTTCAGTGTTGAGTACTTTTGAGGCTGTGAAAGATCAGCTGAATCAGTACAGTTGAGAGCTTCACACAGAGGTTCTACAGTTGCAGACAGAGGTTTCATATTTGCAGTTGTTTGTTCTTTTGCAATCGCTTGAGGGTTTCTACTGGTGGCGCCTTTTCCACAGCTACAGAGACTTTTTTCAGAGATTCTATTTCTTTCTTTCATGGCCGTACGGCCTGCCTTGGGTTTTGTGCCTTGAGAAAGGCGTGTGAAGAAATAAAGTGAAACGCCTTCCTTTTGTGTGGGCTTTGGCATCTATCATTGGCGGCTAGTTATTTCAGAGCATTGTGACCAGTTTCTGAACAGGAGAAACCGCTTTTGGAGTCTTGGCGTGCCTTCAAGCTTGATTTCATCATTTCCAGCTGTAGATCTGGCAATTTATTTATTTAAAATAATCTGGAGCCATTTTGGTATGTGTATCACTTGCATTCTATTTGTCTCAATATAATAATGCAATCTACACTCTCTTTCTGAAGCAAATTGTGTTAATTTTCATTTTATGAGCAAATATGATGTGCGCCCCTTCTCTTCTGTCTATTAAGAATTCTCTAAAAAACTTAAAATACACCTAAAGACTTAAGAAAATTGGGGTTTGAGGTTGAGAGCCAGCAGGGCTCATCACAGATTGCAAATGGGGTCTTCTTGACAGAGCATCCGCCACTATGTTATTTTTCCCTTTGACATATTCAATGTCAAAGTCGTAAGCTTGGAGCTTACTCACCCACTTCTGCTGTCTTTCATTCAATTCTTTTTGGTGCATAAAGTGTTTAAGACTGTTACGATCAGTCTTAACAACAAATTTACTCCCCACCAAGTATTAACGAAACTTAGACAATGCGTGCATAATAGCAAGCATTTCTTTGTCATAAATTGAGTATGATTTTTCTGCTCCTCTCAACTTTCTGCTCTGAAAGACAATGGGGTGTTTGTCTTGCATGAGAACAGCTCCAACTCCTTCACCTGAAGCATCGCATTGCAACTTGAAGGGCTTTGTGAAATTTGGTAGGGCCAGCACTGGACATGAGCTTATGTGCTTGAACTTGTGAAAGACTCCTTGCGCCTTATCTGTCCATAAGAAAGCTCCTTTCTTTGTAAGATTTGTAAGGGGGGCTGCCATGTGAGAATATCCCTTGACAAATCTTATGTAAAATCCACACAAACTCAAAAATCCCCTTAAGTGAGAAATATTCTTCGGAGGTGGCCAATCAAGGATGGCTCTAATCTTCTCAGGATCAACTTTGACACCCTCAACACTGATGATATGGCCGAGATATAGCACCTTTGTCATTCCGAACTCACACTTTGATTCTTTAGCAAACAAGCATTCCACTTCCAATATGCTAAGCACTTCTTCTAAGTGCTTGAGGTGCTCTTCCCAAGACTTATTGAAGATGAGAATATCATCGAAGAAGATGAGCACGAACTTCCTCAACTGCTGTCTAAAAATCTTGTTCATACAAGATTGGAATGTAGCTGGGGCATTTGTCAAACCAAATGGCATAACAAGAAATTCAAAATGTCCAAAATGGCATCTAAAAGCTGTCTTCTCTATATCCACCTCCCCCATCCTGATTTGATGGTAGCCCGAACAAAGATCAATTTTCGAGAAAAACATAGCCCCATGGAGCTCATCTATCCTAGGAATAGGATATCTATTCTTGATGGTCTTCTGATTCAATGCGCGATAGTCAACACACATGCGCATTGTTCCATCTTTCTTTTTAACCAACACCACTGCTGAAGCAAAAGGGCTTTTGCTTGGCCAAATGAACCCCATCTCCAAAAGCTCCTTGATGGTCTTTTCGATCTCATCCTTCTGTTTCTTTGGGTAACGGTATGGTGTGGTGATGACCGGTTTCGCTCCATCTTTAATTCAATCACATGCTCAAAACCTCTTTCAGGAGGTCTCCCAGGAGGTAGGCTACCAAAGACTTTACTCTTCTTTGAAAGTAAGGCTTGGATATCAGGATGATATTGCCTCTTTTCTTCCATTGGATCAGTTGGTAGGACCAAACACTCTGCTGCCCATTCAACTTGATCATGACGGATCAGCTTTTCCATTCTCTTTAAGGACACAATTCGAGGGCCCCCATTTGACATCCCTCTCAAAACCACCTTCTTCCCATCAGCTTGAAATTTCAGCTCCATTGTTTGTAGATTCAATGTGATCTTTCCAAGAGACCGCATCCACTATATTCCCAACACGACATCGGTATCACCAATACCAACAACATAAAAATCATTTTTTACTTCATAATTTCCTAACTGAATAGAGAGGTTAGGAATCTTCTTTGTGCATGACATGGTGAAACCATCAACTACCATCACTTTGAAGCCTTCAAACTCTTCAGTCTTCAAGCCTCTCTTTGTCACCAATCCTTCATCAATGAAGTTGTGAGTTGCTCCAGTATCAATTAGAGCAACAATCCTTTGAGAACCAACCACTCCACGAACCCAAAAGGATTCATTTTTTTGGAAACTTGATAATTGTGCTAAAGCACTACCATCTCCAACCTCATTAGGCTTCTCTTCTGGAGCTTCTTCACCATCACTACCTGCTGATTCCTATTGCTGATCAGACAAATCAGATTCTTATCCATAATTAGAATAACCTTCCATACATTGTGCTTTGCCTCTTCCAAACGGTGACCCTTAACCCAAGGCTCATGACACGTGTAGCAAACACCATCTTTTCTAAGCTGCTCTCGAAGCTCTTCTAACATCTTTGGCGGAAACTTCTTTGGCAGATTTGAAGAATGTTTTTTATCCTTCTTATGACTAAAAGGTTTTGAATGAAACTTTGGCCTTGGGGCTGCCAACTCCATGCTCCTAGCCTTTTTGATGGCTTCATCTAAGGTTGGTGGGTCAAAGGTTTTGAACCCTCCTTTCAAAGGCTCTTCAAAAAATAGAACCACAAGTCTTCTCTCAGTAATGTTAGGCACCATTATTGATAATCTCTGAAAATCAGCCACATAAGTTTCTAAAGATCCTTGTTGCTTTAGCTGCGCCAATTCTCAGAATCTCAATTCAGGATCCTTGGTATCAAATCTTTCAATCAGCTTGTTGGTAAATTCTTCATAGGTGCGGATGAGGTTATGGCCAAGAGTGACCAAACTATGAGTCCACCATTCGTGGGCCACTCTGTCCAAGTGCAATGTGGCAAATTTAATTGCATCTTCTTTTGGCATTGGTCTAAGTGAAAGATAGTTATCCAATTTCTGCACCCATGCCCTGACTGTATACTTATTACTACCATCAAAATGGTCCAAAGTTATCTTTCCCAAAGCTTGTTGAAAATCATTTCTAGGCATCATAGGAGGACGATGCTCATTTCTTCCACCATTTCTCCTACTCCTTTGATTCATGAATTGATCAAATGTCCAAGCATCTCTCATATCAGGGGGTAGAGAAGCATACTCCATAGATGCTTGCTGAGCATCATCTGCAAAAGGAATAACAACCTCCCCTTGTGGTTGTTCCTCCCTTGGAGTGAAGGTAGGAAAGAGAGGTCTAGCGGAAGATCCACTAGTGGATGCAATGTGCTGTCCCACAATCCTATCACTTTTATTTACTTCAGGACTGTTGTTGTTGTTATTTCCATTAACTCGACTATTTTCACTAGTTTGATTATTTTGGGGCTGAATGATATTATGTGCTGCTTGCTATCCAACTTGGACAATAATCGGGACATCATGTCAATCATTCCGTCAAACTTTTTTTCCATTCTTGCCTCATTTTCTTCATAAGCTTGCCTAAGACTTTCAGACATGTTTTCAATTGTTTTACCAGCTCCTTCAACTGTCTTCCCAGTACCTTCAACTGTTTTACCAAGATCTCTTAGAGCTTCTGAAAATGTTTCTGCCTCCGAAACGGGTGGAAACTGATGCTAAGTTCTGGCCTGACTTCTGGTGAATGGTCTGGTTTCTTTTTCACTCATCAGACAACTGACTGTTGAATGTCACAGGATGGCAGGGTCTTCTGCTCTGATACCACTAAAATGTGCTAGGAAATTTTTTTCTTGAAATTATCACAACACAACCAGCACTACGCCAATGGATTAGCGTTAGCTTCAAAAGGAAATCCACTAAAATTGCACTCAACGCCAAGAATGTGCACACAAGATCCTTTGAAAGGTGAGGTGCTAACATATGGCGGAGGAAATTGCTTTATAACTGAAAGTAAGTACAACTGAAACTAAAAGAGGCGGTGAACCAGCCATAAAGATGTCTGCACAACCACTTAAAACAGTGGGGGGAAATACTACAACAATTCAAACTAATTCATCCGCTACAGCGGGCATCTACTCACGAGTGGGAATTCACCACTTGACAGTCAGTGAGAAATGCAAATACAAAGTAATTTTCCTCCTCACTGGCAGTAAACCATCCAGGGGTTATTGTATGTGTATTAGAAAGCACAAGTAAATGCAGAATTAACAATGGTTGGATTAGTACTACTAATTCTCAACCTTACAATTAAAGAATCTGCAAATTACAATGTGTTACAATGATAGAATGAAAGCAAATGTGAGAAGGATGATTCTTCCAAGCTCTAAACCACTCAAATATTGAAATTGAAGCCAAAAAATGAACTTATTGAAATCTGATATTAAAACCAGCAAACTGAAAACTGTAAATTAGCAAACTGAGAATCAATGAAATGTTCATAACTCTCCAAATATACCTCCAATAGGTGCAAAATGAATTGCAAGAGTTTTCTAAAGTGAAGGCGCCCAATCTTCAACTCAAAAACAACATCAAAGATCCCTGAATGAAGAGGCACGAATTCCAAGGCACTTCCAACATAGTACGACCTTCATGAGGGGCGATTTCCTTCTTAAAAATCAGAATCATCAAATTAAAATCTGCAAACTTCAAGGAAGGGTCGCCTCTAGCATAGAATCACTTAGCAAAAATACCCAGAACCATATGCAATCTTATCTAAGAGCTGTGAACAAAAATCGATTTTCGCTGTAGGTGAACCAACAACTCAAAATTGACAAAAACTTCAAAATTCTTCAACAATTGAGCTCCATTTGCTAGTCTGAATGAGAAGCAACAATAAGACCAACTAGGTGTTGTCTTTCAAACACGAAATTGGTTGGAAACTAGGAGGTAAGCATCCCTCGAAGTAAAATCAATAGTCATTTCAACAGCACAACTTTAGCATAAAACAATGGATGCGAAATGCTGGAGCAAAGCTTCATATTTAAAGAGAAGGAGATGACTCTTCAATTCTCAAGAAAGGGACGCCAAAAGCCACTTGAAATATTTTCAAATTCAAAAATATTAAACTCCTCCAAAGTGGCGTCCATCTTCAAGGCATTAATTACATTAACAAATATTAAATATTTCTTTCATGAGGCATACCCATTTATGTCCCCTTTTTAAAAACAACCTTAAGTTAATGCACTAGGCCACGGGGGGTGTCAACTTAAAAATATAACATTAAATGCCTTGAGATAATTTATTTCACCAAAATAATGCTTTTAAAAGCCAAAACTCAAACCCAAGCAACTGCTCCAATTGAAAACGAAGAACTGAAAAACTGACAACTGCTCACTGCCATAAATAGTATTTACTAAAAATAGTAAACACCAAGAAATGCTTCAAAGCCTCCAAGCAAGGAAACCCTAAATTCACCTCAATGAGCCTACGGGCCTCTGGAATAGGTTGATGAGCAACTGAGCTGATCATTGATGAGAAGGGGACATTACAACGACTGAAGGGAGAAGTTGAAGAAGGTGAAGGGTTTATGACAAAAAGCTTGAACCTATCCAAGAGTAAAAGACAAAGTGTAAGCAAAAGTCATAGTTGGGAAGAAAGGAAAACTTTCATGACAAAAGAATACATGAAGGGAGAGTGGGAGGAAATAGAACATCTATCGCTCCTCGATGAAATGTATATAGACCTCATCGACCAAGTTAGACAATCATCTGTACCATCAATGTTGAACGAAAGGAAGGGTGAGGGAGAGCCCAGAGAGGAAATAGCATGACATCTGTTGCTCCTTGGTAAAGTGTACATAGACCTCACCAACCAAGTCGAAGAACCATCCGTACCATTAATGTCAAACAAAGGGGAGGATGGGGGAGAGCCTACAAATGTGCTAACATAGGCGTACGAGAACACCATATGTTGAATTGAGGACCTGATATTTACTGAAGAGCCAAAAGTTGGAGGATTGAAGCTTGGAACTTTAGGATGAAGGAAGCATAGAAAAGATCTCAAAGGCAACCCTGGAGTGACAAATGTTGAGGAAGGATGAGTGAAGGATTCCTATGTGCCTGAGAGTGCAAGGAAAGCACTAGAATGTACAGATCGAAACTCTCTGGTTAGGTTATTGTCACAAAGGGCGTACCAGGGAAGGATGGTGACCCCAACAAGGCCAAATGTAGAGACGCAAAAACTCTCGAAGTTCATAGAAAATGTATTAGAGGATCTTGTGAGACATTGCAAGACTTGTGAAACAATCTGGGTAGCCTATGGCCAAGATGATAGAGCCTATTTGTTAAAGGCATTTCCAGCAACCTTGAGAGGCATAGCCATATATTGGTACATAGAGTTAGACATAGCCCATAAAGCTACATGGGATGCATTGAAAGAGCATTCCGAGAAGAATTCAAACTCCTAAGAGATGATAACGAAAATTGTAGAGATCTACAATACTAGCAAGGGAAACATGAAAATGCAAGCACTTACAATCGTAGGCTCAAAGAACTTCTAGTAAAGCTGGAAAATCAACTTGTTGTTGGATTGAAGAAGAGTCGGTTCATCGAAGGGTTAATTCCTTCATGAAGAAAAAAATGAAAGTTGTACCCCCCTCCTATTTTGATGCTTATAATTGAGTAACAGACATAGAGAGTGAGGACAAAACATCCTCTTGAGGGAAGAGAAAAACAGCTGAAGATGATAGTTCAAAGGAAAGCAATGAGATTGAATCCAAAACGGTCCAAGCCTTGAGGAGGGACATGATGTGAATGATGGAGTTGAAAGCAAAGAATAAAACTACCAAGGAAAGCAAAGACTTGTGGTGTACCAAATGCAAAAATGAGGGCCAAATTAAAACAAATTGCCCCAAGAAATTAGTTTGCAACATTTGCCTAGTTCTGGGTCATTCTATTAAAGAATGCCCATATAATTTTAAAACAAGAAGCACACAAGTGCTCTTCACACAAGGCAAACAGTCACACCATTGACTATGCTGCCAAAGCAACAAAGCAACAATTAAAATGCATCACTTGGCGGGTATCATAATCAGAGAGGAAGCAACAATTGGTTTAACAATAATAGTAGAATAAGAAGTAGAATTCAATTTGATGCTAAAGGGAAACCCATGATACAATGCCTGAAATGCAACAAGTGGGGACATTTTTTCCGAGTGTCATAGTGACCAAAACAACGCCAGAATGTTATGCAAATGGTGTGTACCAGGTGACCATTAGGATGCAAATTTCCCAAAACAGAAAGGAATATGATGAGGCAAACATTGAAAGATATTAAAGTAGAATATGATCATCCTATATCTATATTTTCTATGATAATACAAGTGCCATCAATATTTTAAAGAATCCAATCATGCACTCTAGAACAAAGAATATTCCCATCAAGTATCATTTATTAAGGGAACAGGTGGCCAACCTGTAGGTGAAGTTGGAGTATATTGCTACACAAGAACAAATTGCAGACATTTTCATAAAAACCAGTTCCAAAAGAGACTTTTGAGTACTTAAAGCAAAAATTGGGAGCACTAAATCCTTGAGAAGAAGCATGTGTTTAGGTTGAGCTATCCACTGTTTTATCTTTTAGCCCTAGAAGGCCTTTACCATTGATATCAAAAGGGGAGTTATAGAGTAAGGGGAAAAACTTCAGTCAGGGGGAGATGTATTGTCTTGTTGCATTAACAAATTAATTCTTTACAGGGTTGCTATCAATGACAAAGGGGGAGATTGGTGGAAATTGTTGTCATTGATGTCAAAGGCATTTGAAGGCCAAGATTGGAGGTGCAAGAAAATAAATATTGTTGCTAAGGGCCCACCCTCATACTCTAGGCACCCTTATTAAATGAAAAAAATTGCAAATTAATTCCTTTTTATAAAGAGGGCCGACCCTCTTGAGTGTTGTGTACCATTTTTTAGGGATTTATTTTGAAAATAAAAAAATATTAAATAAAATATAGGGGCTGGCCCCTATTGGAGCACCCAAAGGAGAAGTGAAAGAGTGCATATTAAAGAGAAGGTTGCATCCATTTTGAATAAACTTGTTTGATCAATTGTCCTCCTTGGTGAAAATATTTAAGGAGATTGTGGTGTCCATTTGAAAACAAGCAATTCATTGAATATCATTTGTATAAGTAGCAGATTTGAAAGGCACATAAGTGCAGATTTTTGAATATATATGAGCAGATCCATATGAGGTTTATGGCAAAATTTATGATGGATCTTTGAAAATTCTAAAGGCAGATTTTGATGACGCAGTGAGCAGATTTATGAAGGTGAATTAGGGCATATCTAAGAAGAAGTCTCAAATAAATTATTATATTGTTTACTAGGAGGTTGGTGCCTTCTAACTAAGGAGATTGAGAGGTTGGTCCTCTCATTAGAAGAGATTGGTGTCTCTTACTGAGTTGGTGCTCAGTTGTGGGGATTGATGTCTCCTGTGGGTTGGTGCCTATGAAAGAAGCTTTGTAAATGAAGTAGGTTGGTGCCTACAAGAAGATCTATATAAGCAATATTTTGCCGTGGTTTTCTCCTGCAAGGGTTTCCAGTAAGTCATGTGTTTCAGCTTGTGTTCTTTATTGCTAGATCTTGCATGTGTGTTATTGCTGTGGATTATTAAGTTGAGAAGTATTAATGTTGTGGTTCTTTAAGATTTTAAAATTGAAGATTGTTGTTATACTAATTCACCCCCCTCCACCCTGCCTCTTAGTATAATTGAGTGCTCTTCTTGACCAAATGCTCGTGCACCATAACTTGTGAAAATTACAAAATTTTGGCCAGCTTATTACATTGTACCTTCATATTTGATTGAAGCCCTTAATATTGTCAAAAGGGGCTGTTGACATTCTTCATGGCCATACTAAACTTGTAGTACAATATTTAAGAAAAAGGAATTGCACCATTTAATTGGTATTGTTAAGTTGTATGAGGTGTAGGAGATTGATTGAGTTGTTTGATAGAAAATACCTTGAAAACCATTTCAAGAAGTTGGCCCTGCTTAGATGGTATAGTATTGTGGAAAACTATACGACTAAATTTCAGAAGTTGTTTGTAATTATTCTTGATGTCTCTTAAAGGAGGCTAACTATGACGTTCATAGAAGGCCTATTTGAGACCCTCAAGGGTTTGGCAAGGCTTTCAATACACCATCATTGTAGGAGGAAAATAATGTATTTGGCATTAGAGACTTTAGTTTGTAAGGGTAAATTTTAGACAAAGGCACTTCCCCCAAAGAAGCCTTTTTAGAAGGGATTTAATCAGCCCAAGAATATTTCTTCCAAAAAGAAGGAAGAGGCTAGGAATTAGTTGATACGGAAAAATCTTTGCTTATCTTGCAAGAAATGATTGGCATTGGGATATAGGTGTCTTGGTTGTGGTCAAGTGCCTTATATTGAAGTAGTTTCAAATGAAGAATATGGAGTTGGTGAACTTGAGCCAAAAAAGAGGAAGATGAACCTAAACTTGAGAGATGAGCGAAAAGTAAGTTTGGGAGTTACCTTTGCTACTTTATTCAACACTTCTAAATATAACCCCTTCAAAGTTAGATGAATTCTTCATGGGTAGAGGGTTACAGTGTTAGTTGATAGTAGGGCAACCCACTTCATTGTGATGGGGTTTTGGTGACCAACAAAGATCTTGAGACAAGATAATTTGAAGGCTTTGATGTGATGGGTGCAGATGGATTCACCATGCCTAGCAGGAAGTAAATCTCAGTTGATAATCACTTTTGGCAACCGCAGGGTGACAAATGACTTCTATGTTGTTGGCATATGAGATATTGATGTAGAATTGGGAGTTCAATGGCTACATTTTGTTAGAGATTTCATTCAAAATTATTAGATCATGGAATTAAAGTTCAATTTAGATGGGAATAAGGTAGTGTTCCATGGAGTGGCAAATGGAGCACCTAGAATTGTTTTAGCAAAAAGAATGGAGATAACTTTTTGCTATGGATAGGTTGCTTGGGTAGCCCATTGTTTAGTAACTACCACAACTTCTTTAGCTGGCAAAAAAATCTCATCATGTTGATATCTATCCTCTTTTGGATAAGCATAAGAATTTTTTAGTGATATACCTCCAAGAAGGCCACTTGATAGAGGTTTTGAGCATGTCATAGAGTTGGAAGGAGCCAAATCAGTCATTATTACTCTTTATCACCATCTTAAAAGGCAGAAGGAAGAAATAGAGAAAGCCATTAAGGAACTTTTGGATATGGGTCACATCAATACTAGTTCAAGCCCCTTTGCTTCATCTATAGTCTTGGTTAAAAAGGATGGAACCTTGAGGATGTGGACATATTACAAAGCCTTGAACAAAACTATCATAACAAATAGATATCGATTCTCAGATCAATGAGTTGATTGATGAGCTACATGGTGCCCGTTTATATCTCAAAGATAGACCTCGGATTGGGATATCACCAAATTAAGGTTTGAGAAGAGGACATTTAGAAGACACTATTTAGGTCACTTTGGACTTTATGAGTTTCTTGTCATGCCATTTGGTTTGACTGATGCTCCAACTACCTTTTGGTTTTTCGTGAACCAAGTGTTTAACAAGTGAATGAGGAAGTTTGCTTTCGTTTTTGTTGATGACATCCTCATTTATAGCAAGACTTGGAGGGCCATTTGCGAGATTTTGATGAAATGTTGGGCATTCTGTAAGCACAAACAATATTTTGAAAGGAGTCTAAGTGTGAGTTTGGAATGACTAATTTTTTGTATTTGGTCATGTTATTAGTGCTCATGGAGTTCAAGTTGATTAGGAGAAATTATGAGCTATCTTGTATTGGCCTTCTATAAATGTAATCAAATCTTTATCAAAGAGGATCCTAAAGATCTAAGAATAAACTAAGGTCTGAAATTCTGTGTGAGAAATTCTAAGTCAAAGACGATTTTCAGATTTCTTCTCTTAATGCTGAATGTACTGATTGTAGAACATTAATAAATTTCGATGTTTGCATAACAAGAGTGGAACTCCTTTATGTATGTAAGGAGACCCGCCCCCAAGGGATGCGTCTCTTGAGAGGACGTGTCCCTTTGGGCATGCGGGTTTCCTTTACAACAGATTATCATTCGGTTAAACATACTTAACACATATACCCCCTCACACATGGCGGATATATATTATATGAATTCCGAATTTTATTCAATGTGTATTTTGAACATCATTTATTTAAATTCAATTTTATACATGCATTATAAAATTCGATTTTACTTATTTTAAAAATATTAAATATGAAGAGCAATTGATCTTATATAAATGATGATGATGCTTATAGCAATCATCGTTTATATCTGACCTAAGCTATCATTCATCAACACCTTCCCCAAAGACTTTGACATAGTTGAGTGGATTCTTTAGACTTTGCAACTATTGCAAAATATTCGTTAAGGGATTCTCACAATTGGGAGCACTCTCAACTGTCTTGAATAAGAAGGGGAATTTCACATGGATTGACGTAGCGCAATGAGCCTTTGATGAACTCAAAGAGTTAATGAGTTCAAGTCTAGTGTTGGTTGTTTCTGATTTCTCTCTTCCCATTTTGTTGGAATGTGATGCATCTGGAGAAGGGATTGGGGCAATTTTGATGTAGAATAAGCATTTTATAGCATTGATTGCTGCAAACAGAGTGATAGAAAGAAGGTTCTCTATCTATGTCAAAGAGATGCCAGCCATTATGAATGCACTAGGCAAGTTTAGGTAGTATCTTGTGGGTGGTAAATTTGTGGTAAAAATAGATCACAGCAACTTGAAGTATTTTCTCAATCAAAAGGATTTGAATGAAAGGCAACAAAAATGAGAAGGAAGTCCACTTTATGGTCTATATTTGATATTTTAACAGATTGGAAAGTTAATATTTTTATAGAATATTCCAATATTTCTTTTGCTGTTGACATCATAGAAGGAAAGTTGCAAGATGATAGATACAAAGTAGCAAATGAACTCATCCAAGGATAGAGTCTATCTTGCCCTTGAGTTAAAAATAAAAGATAAAATCTTAAGGGCAATCCATGATACAAAGTTCATATTTTTATAGAATATTCCGAGATTTCTTTTGCTGTTGACATCATAGAAGGAAAGTTGCAAGATGATAGATACAAAGTAGCAAATGAACTCATCCAAGGATAGAGTCTATCTTGTGTAAGAGCCTATCCCAAATGAAGATTTGAAAACCACACACTTTTTATGGATTGTTGGGTTTTGATAAAGGAGTTTGTTTAGATTTTTTCATAAACATTAAGGCAGAGTTATCGGAACAGAGTTTTATCTCCAGAAATACAACAGGAAATTCAAACAGATACAATAATTTGAGGTTTCATCCATTAAACAACATGAACACATAAGGCCATATAATTTTCTGACCTAAATTGTGAAGCATAGGAGAATTTACAATTGAAAGCTCAGTTCTGGAGTTGACATTCCTCGCTGCTACACTAGACACAGCTTCAGCAATACTCAAGAGTATGTTCTTATGAATAAATACATTAATTTGTCATGAACTATGAGGTCTGCAAACAACCCAGGTGACAACAGAAGTGTTCTCAGATGAATGTTCTCTCCCCTGAAATAACAGAAAATTAATATTGAACACAACAAAGATAAAGGCTTCAGCTGTTTACACAAACCACTGGTATATTGGACATCGAAATTCACCACGTTTTTCCAGTGCTCTTCGCACTCTATGAAGACTTGTGACTACAACTTAAATTCACCATTAACAACGTTTCCTTGAGGTATGAATGTTACTCGACTGAAAATGATAAGACTTCTGCTAACCGGTCCAAACTCCTGTCAGGAGATATCCTGCAAATGCAATACTCATATATATATTGTGAATAGTCTCCCTTTGAAACTTATCCCGCCAGAATGATAACAAGACATATTCCTGTGTATTTATTGTTCAGAAGTAATATTCGCTTATTTTGGCCCGACACTTCATCATTTTCGCTGTTTTCTCTTTTTCTGTCTAACTTTTCTGTAGAATGAGCAACCGACCCAGCTTGATTTGATCGTCCCAGTTTAATCAAATGCATTCACCGTTTAAACTAAAAACTGATTTACGTCCTTTTGAAGGTTATAGGAGTTTGGTTAAAAACTCTGTTTGCCGCCCAGTAAACACTCAGTCAATACTTCAATTACAAGCTTTTGCCATAACAAGCCTCTTGATTTTTATTACTCTGTCATATAACCCATACTGTTTCTTCAGACTTCTTCCACAAATCGTTTAGTCTCAAATTTTCTAACAATATCAATTTGTTTAAACCATCAAAATGCCCAGGGTGCATCTTTCAACACCGGAGGCATTATTCTCCACAGAGGATGCCGTCTCCATAGAGTTTTTCTGTAACCAGTGCAATTTCTTTTTTCCAAATTCCACGACAAAATTCCAGCATAAAACATCATCGACCCCTAGTTCTCACTTTTCTCCATCCAGATGTAACTGACATTACATTTCTTGAAAACGTTTCTTGAAAAACTTTATTAAAAGGTTAATTAAAAGATCTCATTTTCATGTGCACCCAAGGGACTCTTTTAACTTTGACTATTAACACCTTATGCCCAATAGGTAATTAATAAACTAATGCTCTATTAAATCCAAACAAAGGCCAAGCATTAATTTACTATACTTGATCAAAATATGTTAAATGGGGGACATTACATCTTGTCCTTGATTTAAAAATAAAAGATAAAATCTTAAGGACAATCCATGATGCACTATTGGCAGTTCACCTTGGATATTTTATGACATAGAGGCATATTAGGGAAAGCTTTTCATGAGACTTAAGGATTATGTTCTTAAACATATAAAGAGTGCCTAGCTTGTCAATAAAACAAGACAAAACAAACATTTCTGGCAAGCTTATTTCATCCCTTACCAATACCAAATTTGAAATGGGAGAGTATTTCTATGGATTCCATCATTGGTCTTCCACGAGCTCAAGGTAAGGATTGTATCTTTATTGTTGTAGATTGGCTCACTAAATATGCTCATTCCTTTGCAATAAATTTAAAGTTCAAAGCACAAGTGGCTGATTTGTTTTTTAGATAAGTTTTCAGACTCGATGGGTTGCCTAGAAACATAGTGAGTGATGGGGACAATAGGTTCCTTAGTTTATTCTAGTAGGAGCTCTCTCAGTTGATTGACACAAAGTTGACTCCTGGCACTAGCTATCACCCTCAAATGGATGGGCAAGATAAATGGATTGAGGGATATTTGAGGAATTGTGTAGCAAAGCAAATAATCAACATGGATCAAATACATCTATCTTTGAGAGCATTGCTATAATACCACACATCATATGCCCGTAGATATGACTCCATTCAAAGCTTTGCATGGATATGATGCTTTATCTTTTGTAGATTTGATTGCCATAGACATCAAATGAAATGCCTTATTTATGATGTAATGACCACCCCCAAATTGAAAGTAATTTTTTTTTACCATCCGCAAAGTTTCCTATCTTCTATGATGTAAGCATTTTGTCAAACACATTGCCTTTTGTTGGTATCAATGTATTTCAATGTGTTTTATTTTCAGAAAGTTAAACATGCATATAGATATGTATTGAAGCCAGGTTTGCATAATATTACCAAAGGAAATAAATTAGCATTTTGTCAAACATATACATGCACAAAGGAATCTAATAGATACTGACAATCTAACCTCAATCTCCAGCATTATATTGATCATCAATTTATGCTTGCTGTTACAAAGTTCTGATTACAACACTAGTGTTACAATACCAAACAAAATGACCCATAGTGATATTATACCGCTGTCACACAAATATATGCTGCTGTAGCTTGAGATAAGAGTGTTGTAAATGAGACTATGAGTATATCTACCTATTCAGTCCTCTCCAAACAACAATGTTCAACTGCTGTAGCTTCACAAATATAATCTGTAGCTGGTAAAACTCAAAAATTAGGTTGTAGACTGCACTAATGATAGCGTCCTGATCTCACCTTTCACTATAGTCTTGAAAAAATGGATTGGTTCGCCACCTAAATGCCATGTACCATCCTTTATGACTTCTGCGACCTCCCATATGTAGTAAAATCTGCCCTATCAGCTGTCTCAACCCTTTCCACCTCCAATGTCCTCTCACAAGGCATCAAACATGCAAGAACATGAGTGGTCAAGCTCAACCATCCAAATCATGGATTTTGCCAACACAATTGCTCCCCAAGAAAACTTTCATAACAAGTGGCCATTCCATATGTTTCCAATGTGGTTCTTTTATATATGCGTTCAGTTGTAACAATCCATCGTTTGGCAACATTCAACAAATAAATTGAAAACACAAACATTCCGCACAAGCATAGATTCTGAGTAAATCTACCTGCAAACTTTTCCGGCACAGATTGACTCTGAAAGAATCACACAGTATTAACCATGGAGGATCTTTCACCACCGTTACTAATCTTCTCCATGAGGGTTTTCGTCCTCAAGAAGGCTGAGATGAACCAAGTTCAATCCCACAAAAAATCCACAACGGGTTTCACAAGAGGAAATAAAAAAATCTGCATATCCAAATGAGCTTTCTAAATCTCCTTTTATACTTTTTCCGTTGAACTTTCCAGAAAATATATTTTTAAATTCACTTTTTAATAAAATAACCCTTTTTGTGCTCCAAAAGACCCTTTTTATGAAATAATAATTATATTTGATATGCAAGGTACCTTTTTCAAGTGTCCATGATTTAAATCTTTTAATTTCCCTTTCCAACGAGCTATTACATTGAGTTGTTTTTTATATTATTTTATAAAATTAAGCAACCTTAGTGAAATAATTAAATTAAAGCTCAATAATTCACCTGAGTTGTGGAAACTGCCAAACAACATTGAAATCAAAATCTGACTATATTGGAATGATATTGATGATGAATAATGAAAATCAGGATTGATCGGGTGACTTTCTATAAATAGATGCTCTCTCCAAGAATCCTGGAGAGCACACCAAAAGCCGGAATTCACTTCAGACAGTGTTGTAGGAGTCCTCAAGATAAACTGAGCTCACTGCCAACAATAAACATCCTTGCAGAACATAACCTGCATGCTTCAAGAACCTTGGAGTTCCCCTCATCAAACACCAAGCTGTTTCGGTCAAAACAGGAGCTAGACAAAAGCTTGCAAATCATAATAGCTAAAAAATTGGGGACATTACATATGAATAATTGAAATTTTCCATATTTTAAAATTTTCCCTTTTTTTAAAATTGCTGCCCCTTCTTGTCCTCTGAAAAATGCTTCCCATCCAGTGCCATATTAGTAACACATCCCCTTGTTTCCTGCTACCTCCATCATAGAAACTTGGTGTAATATAGGTTTAATCTTTTGATGCATATGCCATAACAACCATTATAGGTGGTTAAATACACGTAGTGGTGGTTTGAGAGCATCTCATTTTAGAATCCATAAGTAATGTACCAGAGTGCACTATAGCTGCCACAAATTTATGGATCAATTTCAGATAAAGAACTTGAAGCAATGAATCATATATGCACTCACAAACTCTTAAATAAAGATAACAAGTGTAAGTGCAGTTTTAGATCTTGATTCCAATGCTTTTTGATTTGAACTGATATAGTTAAGATGCTTAGTTTGAAAACATATGGTCATTCTCACCCATAGCCATTGGGTTGGGTGAAAAAGGGTTTGAGATTTAAGTTACAAATGATGCAAAATTCAGTTTGATATAAGTCCACGATATGCTGATGAAGTGAAGGTTGATGTGATTGTGCTTGATGCATTTGATATTGTTCTTGGAAGTCCATATTTGTATGTTAGGAACTTAGGATGCTATATTCATAAGTAGAGCTAACAAGTACTACCGAGTCAAGGATGGAGTCAAATATATCATTAAGGGACACAAAAGCAAAGAAAAAATTGCCATGGTAAGTTTCAAGTTTCAACCTAGCTATCAAGTTGATTCAATAGATTAAGCATTTTTGTTGCTTTTTTAAAGGATAAGCAAGATGATGATATACATTGAGATTTCTTCAATGTATATTTAGAACTAGGCAATATAAGTAAATGATAAAGGAACAACAATAAGTATATCTATTATTATCCTTATGTGTATTTAGGAGATGTAGAATCTAGAGATATCAAAGAAACAATACAGTACAAAATAGTGAAGCAAAAGGGAGATGCTATTCCTTTAATATTAGTGCATATCGGGTTATGAATAGTCAGCTTGTGGCTATCTTAACTCCTAATTAAGTCATGTTATCATTATTATATTATTATTTAGTTAGTTAGGTTGGCCTAGGGCTTATATAGGGTTATCTAAGTCGGCTTGGGTGATATCGTAGGCATAAATAGGTACATATAGGAGGTTGTGAGTCTTATTTCATCATCATATGATGAATTGTGTTCTCATTGGAGATATTGGAGGTTTCCCCCTGAAAGTGGATTAGGAGCTTGCCCCCTCAAAGTGGCATATTATTATCAACTATTTGCTGCATATTTTGGATTATATTCTTCTTGTGCAAGTTATTTCATTACAGGAGAGCACAGCAAAACTGTCCCAATGGACTGTAGTCCAATGGCTTGTAGAAAGCTTCACAATAACAATGCAAAGTATCCAAAGAATTGGAGAGTTGCTGTAGAAATTTGAGAGAAAACTTGAGATTGTAGAATAACCATCAATAAAACTAGTCTTAACAGCTTGAGAAGGAAGAAAGAATTCAAATTCAAAATATGAATCATGTAAAGCTATTGTGGGCTAAGGAACAAGGAAAAGATTGTTGGGGTCTCAATAGATTCAATAGATTCGAATGAGTGATGGTTACAAACAAATGGAAGTTGAAAAGCATTGTTTTGGCTGTGAAATAAAGTGTGTGGTTGTGGGACAGTAGCATGATTGCATAGACATTTGAGTAGTTGCAATTTAGTTCAAGAACAAAAAAACCCAAAGTTATCGCAAATTTCACAAATTACAAATTGAACACAAAACATTAGAAAACAACACATAAAACACAAGTATTCAAATAAACATAGAACTTTGGCACCTGGACTAGGAAAATAGGCTATAGGATGGGCTAAAATGAGTCCTAAAACATACCACGCGAATGGACACTAAAATGAGCACAATTTGTAGTGTCAAAATTGTCGGTATGCAATTTTTGACATTACAGGATATAATTATTTTTATAGTAGCATTATATTTATTTCTGCCTCGCCATCTGTGCCAGAACTCTGCAGAATTTGTAAACCATTAAATTTTTGGCATCTTGAATATATTCCTCTTTGCTTATGTTGTCCTGACTTTGAAATAAAGGATAGGGATGTTGTTGAATCTTAATCACATTGAACAATCATTGAGAGCACGTGAGGGATATTATTAATTGTACAATAATTTCACAAAGATTAAATGCATGTGTGCCTAACCATATATCCACAACTGTTAAATTTGTATTATTTCCAAGCCCTTAAATTTGAGCATCTCCAATATATTAGTTTGGGCTTATATTCTCTAATTTTGAAATAAAGCTTAGACGTATTGTTCAAAGTTGTTAATCACATTGAAGGTAGCTAATTTTGGACAAAGTATGTTATTCTTCCAAGCTCTAACAGTCTATCCCCAGATTCCTACATGGTTGGAAATAAAATTTGAACACTTGTATTGTGATTCTCTTGCCATATGTTTATTGCCTTTTGAAGATCTTCCATCAAAACTTTATCTTACAACTGTCTGATTTTTCACACAAATATATTTCAAATGCTAAATGGATAAAACATGTTTGCAGAGCCCTTTATATGTGATTCATAAATTCCACAGCAAACACATTGCATTATTATGAATTTCCGAGATGATAATCAAAACTAATTTTGACTGCATGCAGGAGACATTTCTCACAAATATGAGGGAATTGAAACCAGATCTTTGTGTGACAGCAGCTTATGGAAACATTTTACCCAACAGATTTCTAGAAATTCCAAAACATGGTAACTTGTTTTCTGATCATGTTCTTAACTTATTTTCATTAGTCACAAGAAGGATTTGGCATTCCTCTTGAATTTTGAGCGCATTAGCATATTGGGATGGATACATTGTATCTGATGGAATTTGTTTTGGAGACATCAGCTGTTTTTCCATTGAACATTTTAGAGGTTTAGTTATTCCAATTTACACATTTACACTCAATATTATAATATTACATGCATACATTTACTACATACATTTGTATATACACACATGCATACACATGGTAGACTGATATGGAGGCTTCTAATGTTGCCATTCACAACTAGGTATTAGATCATGAGTATGGAGGATTTGGTACACACCCTATAACTGAGAAACTGATCATATTGTTGTTGCTGCAAAGGATATGCTGGGCCTTATACGGCTATTGACTTATAAGGTTTTGCTAGAAGACTTGCTAGTATGAAAGATGTGGTTCAAAATCCTCTAGGACAAATTGCTGCCAATTCTGATTAAAAAGCTTCCTTTAATGTGTTTTGACTCTTCTCTTGATGAAATTCCCTTTGTTTCCTCTGGCTATGGTGGACTATACTTGGGATGGAACGTCCCTTTGTTGAGGAACCAACTGTCACGACTCTTCATGACAACAACTAATCACTAGTCAGGGAATTAGTCTTCCCGAAACAACATGTGCAAAATTATATGAAATATTTATCAACTAACTATAGTTTTATTCACTAACAAAAATTGGCCGACTAAATATGCTTTCAACCAACTACATCATCCCCCCCCCCCAAAAAAAAAGTAGTCGTCTTCCAGACGACTGAAGACAAAAATGTGGAATAGAACAGGAAATCTAGAAGAGGGAGGGTGAGAAGGTGCCCTTGGATGTACGAATGGTGTCGGGGTCACTGTGGCAAACTACTGCTGCTAGAGGTGTTGCAGCGTCTGGTTCGCCGCCAACTGCTTCTCTCAAGCCAAATTTACCATCCGCACTGCCTTGGCTGATTTGTTTTTTGCCTTCTCTAGCTCCTGTCTGGTGCTCGCCAGCTCCTTGTCCTTCTCCTGAATGTCACTCTCCCTCTCAACCAAAAGTTGCTGTGAGCTGGCCATTTGGGTATCTTTCTTAGCCAACAATCTGTCTTTCTCCTCCAAATAGCCCTGGTGCTCGACCAACACCTTATCCTTCTCTACCAACTTCTCTTCTAGTGCTCCCACTTTTGTCCACTTCGTCACTGTCACCTGAGCCAATTGCTCCTGTAACTTGTAGATCTGCTCTGCCAACTGTGTCCTACTGCTGGCCGCCTAGGCCAATGCTCTCTCCCTAGTCTCTGTGGCCTCCACTATGGCATATGTTTGGAGGCGCCATCGCAAGAATGTCTCTGTAGCAGTGCTCCATACCATGGAGTGCAGCGAGGACTCTACCATGTGGTTATGCTGTTGGAGCTTTGTTTGGCTGCCAAGTAGCCAACATCTCTCGGGTCTCTATATCGGGCCAACCCTTCGATGTCATGCATCTGAAAAACTCCCCCTCACACTCTTGGTGCATAAATGCAAGGATCCTTTCGGCCTCTTGGGCCACCAGAGGATCCACCCCCACCATCAACTGCTCGCCAACCTCCCCCACCTGCTGCATGTACCATCCCATCCTCTACAACTCTGTCAAGTATTGGTGCATTGATTTGAGGGGTCATGCGAGTTTGGAGGGGTCATCTAGATGTGTCCCTCCGACTTATCTTTGCTCGATGCTGCCTCCCCTGGACTCGGTTCGTCTACGTCCTCGGGCTGGTGAAGGTTTTGTACGGCCTGACCATGAAGTTGCTTGTGTGATCGGCTGTGTTACCAGGTGGTAATGTTGTGAAGGTGGTGGGGTTAGGAGTACAATCTGGCCAAACGGAGTGCCCTCTGGCTGCCCACTTGGTTGTGTGCTCGGTGGCGATTGTGTGCTCTCCTGTGTACTCGGCTATGGCGTACTCAACTGCTGCGATGGTTGCTCCTGGTGAGTAGCTTCCATTGTGGGCTCATGTGCCAGTGCCCGAGTGGTCAAAGGTGATGGCAGAGGAGTGCCTGCTCGTGTACCCATCTTGTCCAACTAGGCATCCAATGCCTCGTCCCCTTCTGCCTCTTTGTCAAGTGTTACTATAGCCAGTGTTGGTGGGGTTACCATTGGTGTCTGTAATGTCGGTGGTGTCGGTATAGGAATTGCTAGCTGTGGCTCTGTTGGCTACTTTACCATGATTGCCTCTTCTACCTCTTTTGACCCTACCTCCCCCACCAAGGAGACTTCGTTAAAAGACAACTTTATTGCCTCTCATGTGCTTGGAGTGTTGCCGTCTCCACTCTCCTCATCGCTGTTTGGCCTTGGTGGTGAGTTGTCGGTTTGCTTCTTCCTCTTCTGCTATATTGAATATGGCACGTCGTTGCTGCCATTTTGAATGCCAAGGTTGGCCCAGTGAAATATAGTCGGCAACTCGTCCTCAATTTATCTAACAGGTTGTAACCTGCCCTAGTTGTTTGGTGGCACCTAGGTATAAATAGCGTCCAACAATAGCCCTATGGCATGCTGAGTCATATAGAATGCCTTGTGCCTGAGGCACATAAACTCCCGGATGCGTCCTGACAATCCCATCGCCCAATTGTATACCTTCCCTATGTGCAGCCCGATCATGAGGCCGATCATCCATACTGATATGTTGGAAGCTCGACTTGCCCCTATGAGCCTGCTTTTAATAAGGTACAACACAAGTTTCCACTTGGTACTGCCGAGGAAACTCTTTTGCAGCCCTCGGTTGCTTGCGCTATATATGCTATCTTGTTCCTGTTGCATGAGATTGGACTTGCATACTCTCGCCACCAAACTTTTTTTTCATTTACTTAGGCAGTTTTTCAGAGGGCTTGGCAGTCGAAGCCCTCAGTTGGGAATGCTGAATACCCATGTAAACTCGGGGCCTCACATAGTATGCTCACTTAGCACCCTCTGTAATTTATCATTGATTTATGACTGTGCCCCGTTGTAGTGAATGAACATTTGCCTTAAGTAAGGCTCAAATTCATGGGCATTAAAAAATGGGATCTGCACCACCTTATCAACCTGCGACATTTTTTAGTGCCCTCTTCATGATGTGGTTGTCTGGTGCTGAGAGCCACCATGCACGACATTTTGCACTGCTCAAGCTCTCCCAAGTGATATTGTCGGGAGTAACTGTGTCGTCACTTGCCCTGGTCGTCGCCATGCCTCCTACTACTTTCAGCCGAATGTTTTGCAACTTCTTCCCCTTACAGCTACTAGCAGCCATATCCTCTTGGCAATGATACTTCTTCTGGTAACAATGTTTCTCCTGGCAACAATGATTAATTTTTGGCGTTGGGGTTCTCGGATTATATGCTGGATACTTACAGTTAATATTGGCTTCCCCTTTACCTGTGCTGGCAATTTCACCTTATGTCGTCCTACTTTGCTGGAGAACTTCACACGTTTTGTTTTTCTCCCTTGTATGACTTTGCTTTTATTTCCAAAGTTTTGCTCCGTACTATGTACAGTACTCCCGTAAGCTCTTAGATTCCGTACAACACTCTCCCGTAGACGAATTCCTTTATGGAATCGTACAAAATTTTTAACCTTAGGAAATAGTACCTCTTTTTTGCTAATTTCTTCCTTGTACGAGCTCTTGTACTTGTGAAATCGTACGACAATGTTATTATGGAGTTGTATAGCCTCTTTGTCTCCTTGAAATCGTACGGAGATACTATTATGGATTTGTACGAGCTTTCTTTCTGTGATTTTCCACTCTTATGGACCCCCCTCACCACGTATAGGCAACTCCTCTTCACCTCGTACGGCCAATTCTTTACCTTGTATGACTATCTCTTTACTTTGTATGGACGACTTCTGAAATATGCTAACCAATTTTTTCGATAGAATTACACAACATAAACCAGCACTAGCCAACTGGATTAGCGTTAGCATCAAACTAAAAACCAAGCTTAAAAGAAACTCAACGCCAAGAATGCACACTCAATCCCAATGAAGGAAAGGTGTTGTCATATGGCGGAGCAACTAATGAACAATACTTGAAAATGGAACAAACTCAACGTCAAGAATGTGTACTCAAGATCCCACTGAGGGCGAGGTGCTAACATATGATGGAGTGATTAATTAAAACTTGAAACTAATAGGCGGATAACTAGCCATGAAGCTACAACAATTCAATTCATCCGCTGCGGCGGGCATCCACTTGAGAGTGGGGATTCACCACTTTGAAAGTGGGTACAAAAGAGAGATACAATCATTTATCCACACTGGCGGTAAGACCATCCAGGGGTACTTAATGTGAGAAGAAAGAAGAATTAATTGCAGCGATTAGGACTGGAACAGTACTACTGTTTACAGTCTTACAAACAAGAAAGAAAGCTGCAAATTACATACTAATTTCAATAGCTTTAAAGCACATGAGTAATAGATGATCTCATACAATTATTTAACTCTCAAAATGCTGATAATGAACCAAAAATCAGAACTTCTAAAGTCTGATAACAAAAACAGTAAACTGAAAATGTCAACCAGCAACTGTGAAAACCAATAAAATGTTCATAACTCACTCAATATACCTCCGTTTTGCGTGAAACGAAAGCCAATGTGCTGATGGAAGATAGGCGCCTAAACTTAGATGAGGAAACAGCAACAAAGACTCAGCAATTATTTCTTTGCACAACTCCCAATGCACCATGAATGGTACGACCTCCTTGAGGGGCGATTTAGCAAGTAAAAATCAAAGACACCAAACTAAAATCTGAAAGTTGGTGGAAGGGGTCGCCCAAGGTAGAGAAACTGAATTCCAAGACACCCAGAATGAAATAAAATTCACTCACAAAGCTGTATGTAAAATCGACTTTCAGCTGTGGTAGCATCAGCAACTTCAAAACTGGAAAAATATCATCAAAACTTCATCTGTTGAGCTCAATCTGCTAGTCTGATTTGAGAAGCAGCAAAAGGCCAATTAGGTGTTATCTTTCAAACACGAAATGGATAAGAGACTTGAAGGTAAGCTTTCCTCGAAGCAATAATTCAATTGTCATTCCGACAGCATAACTTTAGCATAAATTTCATGGATTCCAATGCTGAAGCAAAGCATTCATTTTATAGAAGAGTAGAAGACTCTTCAATTCCTCAAGAAGGTACGCCAAGAGTCACATGAGACTCTTCAAATTTCCAAAATAAAATAAACCTTCAAATGGCGTCCCTTTTGCAAGAATATAATTTTCACTTTATTTAAAACAACTCGTCAAAGTGTGGCGTCCTTTTTTTTCCAAGGCATTTAATACTTTAAAAATAATATTTAAAGCATATGAAGGCGTCCCCCTTCATGACCACCTTTTAACACAACTTTATGAAGTTGTTCTTGAAGTTGTTCTTGTTAAAGTATTGTCATTGATGTCACATAAAATGTAGGTGATCAAATCAAAGTTCGGTATGGAAAAACAAATTGAGATTATAATACTCTTCAAATTATAATGTTTGATATGGAAAATCAAAGTGAAATATTCTTCAGATTTGAAGACTAGTTTTGTGAAAATATGAAGAATAAAATATAAAAAGGGCTATGCAAACAAAACATCGAAACTTCTAGATCAGATTGAGGTCATTATAATCCGAGACATTCAGATCGAAACTTCCAGATTATTTACTGTCTTTCTTCAATCTGTCCTTTACTCTAATACAACATCATTTCATACTGTTCGAAATCTGATCAAAGTCTTCGATAGGATCAATAATCAACAGGATCGAAGTTCTTAACGAAATACATTCTGTTAGAGAAAAGAACAGACTGTTTACTCTAACAAATTTAATTTGTGATTTGTTAAGTTGAAATGATACAAGTGATGTGGCAAATTAAAATCTAAAAGACGTTCTTTTGATACGATGCAAATTTAAAAGGACGTGTTTTAGAAAATGAAGCACGACTTGCTGAAACCATCTCACCTGAAAGGACATGTCTTTTAAAGACATGGTGACGTGTTTTTAAAAAACATGGTTTAAATTCTTAACTAAGTACGATCCTCTAAAAGACGTGACTCTATGAAGGAGAAGCAATTGATCTTTAAAGACAAAGAGTCAAAGACGTGCCTCAAAAGAGAAGCAATTGATCATCAAGAATTTTCACAAAGAGACGTGTCTCTCCTAAGAAAAGCGTCTGATCTCCAGCAACAGACTTAACAATTAAATGGAGTTTTAAGAGAGAACCAAGTAAACTAAGGAGATTCGTTCCATAACAAACTAACTCAGATTTTTATTTACTTTATGAAGGGATATTTTTGGAGGATGCAAGTTGTGTTGTGTTCTTTCATTTAAAGGACACAATGTTTGAGTGAGATATATGAATGGCATTCCATTCAAGGTTTCAATTGTGGTTGTTGTAATTGAAGACTTGCAGTTCAGTCAGATTCCTACCTCCTTATGTGGGCTGAAGGTGATCTTGGATCACATAGAGCAGATTGGAGAGTTGGGCTTGTGCAGATCAGATTGAAGGCAGTCTCACTTCCATCAAGTCAAGGTTTTGGTGCCTTGCATTAGGGGTTGGTGCTCCTTGTAGGCAGGTGTCTACTAAATTCATAGAGGTCTAGGTGTTCCTTGTAGGATATAATCTACTAAATCATCTTGGTGTAAATCTGTAGGTTGGTGCCTAGCTTAAAAATTAATTCAATAAAGTTATATCACTTTGAGGAAAATTGGTTCATATTAGAATTGATTGTAGTAAGATTGAAAAGAGTAAAAATAAAAGTTGTATTTGATTTACTGATTCACACCCCCCCCCTCTCAGTAAATCTTTTGTGCTCTTCAGTTCTCCTAGGCCAAGGGGTCAACTGCAATTTAAAACATTAATGCCTTTATTTATGAAATTCACCAAATAAACTTCTAGAAGCCAAAACTTGAATTCAGATAATTGCTCCAACTGGAAGAGTAAACTCCCTGAAAAGCCATAGAACCTTAGAACTGGAAACCCTAATTTTTCCTCAAACGAGCCTACAGGCTTCCTGAATAGGCTGATGAGTGATAGAACAGATTATTGATGAGAAGGGGACATTACAACTTCTCTTTTGCAATTTTGTCACTTTTAAAACCTTCTGTCTTCTCCTTTATAAGCTTGTCCATACAATTTACGGTATGCATGGCGGTCGTATTCTTATCGTGCGACTTCTCCTTCTATATTCCGTATGCTCTCTTTCCTTTTATTTTGTGCAATTCAGTCAAATTTAATATATATTCCCATTCCATCATTTTTTTCACTTTTATTTTTTGTTTTTTCACTTTTGTGAATTTTTTAATATTTTTTCCTTCGTCTC
The DNA here is from genome assembly GCA_007258455.2 of Sequoia sempervirens. Taxonomy (NCBI): domain Eukaryota; kingdom Viridiplantae; phylum Streptophyta; class Pinopsida; order Cupressales; family Cupressaceae; genus Sequoia; species Sequoia sempervirens. The sequence goes on along the minus strand of VDFB02343341.1, from coordinate 96,568 downwards.
TTTTTTCTCTCTTCATCTTTTTTTCTCTTTGTCTCCTTTTTCTGTCTCCATTTTGAATTTTTTAATTCCTTTGTATTTTTCCCATTTTTCTCAATTTTTCTATTTTTTCTATTTTTCTCTATTTTCCCATTTTTTAACTCCTCCCTTTTAATTTTGTCGTCTTTTAACTCTTTCTCTTGAATTTTTGATTTTTTCCATTTTCTCTCTTCATATTTTTTTTTCCCACCTTTGAATTTATCTCCTTTTTTCACCCTCTACTCTGAGGCGTAATGCCATTTACATGTAAATGGAGGCCTTTTATAGCACTCCTCTTTGCAACAAGTGCCCATAAATTTTAAATCAAACCATTTATCCAGTAAGGGTGTGGGCCCTATACCTTTGAAACTCCCGTCGACATACCGACTACCGTACTGTTAGTACCATGTCATGTTCTCGCCATCCACTATTGGTGGCGCAGCTGGGTTTGGCACAACCCTCCATAGTCTGTCCGTCGTCACCACCTTCAGCATCTTTCGTTTGTTTGCTCTCATGTACTTGAGTAGATCTTCTGTGTATTCATCAATGTGAGAGTCGAAGGTGTCTTCTGCCATTATGATTGTTTTCAGGCACAGTCCCAACTTTTCCGCATACGCACTCTATTCCTCGTCATCCAACCATTGTTCTTTGTCATCGTTACTGTGTTCATGCTCCCTCCTTTCTTTTTAGCCTATTCTTCCTTCTCTCTCTAGGCTTCCTCGTCCAACTCCTTGGCTAAGTATCCCCTCCTTATGCCCTTGTATGGGGCTTGGTAATGCCAGTGTTCCCGCACTTGTCGCCAAAGAGCTAGTGTTCTAAACAACGCGTTTTTCAAGTGCTTGTGTATCCGAGATACCGCAATACCTTGAACTCTTTTGTTCGCCAGCCTTTCCTCAATGAACTTCTCCCCCTTGGTGCGGCCGAGTCTTCTTCTGCAACATATCCGCAGCTACCTATAACTCAATCTTGTTCTTCAATGGCTTCCTCCCTCTGCACAAGCCAATCTTCCTTGGTTGCGTATCCGAGCATGTTGATTTGCACTGGTTCTTCCCTTCTTTCTTTGTATGGTTTGAGCTTTGATCCGTTGGTTGTGTTTGGTAGTAGTGTTCCATCCTAATTTTCTAGCTTTATTGCTCCATTATCACAGACTTATGTGATTTTAAAAGGTCCTAACCAACGAACTTTGAACTTCCCAGGTTTAATTTCGTTTCGACTGTTATACTTCAAAAGTAATTGGCCTCATCAGAAATTCATCCGTTGGAGATGTTTATCACGCCAAAATTTCTTCCTCTCCTATGTCACTTTCATTGCCCACTGTGCCATCACCCTCTGTTCGTCGAGCTTGTTGAGCTAGAATGATTGCTCTTTCAGGCTCTCCGTGTCACCTAGTTTTTTCTCGATCGCTATCCTTAGACTTGGTACCATATACTCCATTGGCACGATTGCCTCTTAGTTGTATATCAACTCGAATGGTGTGTGCTTGGTTGTGACCTTCTACGTTGTACAATATGCCTATAGTACAACAGGTAATCTTTCCTCCTAGTTAGCATCTTCCACACCACACGACTTTTGAATGATGGACACTAGTTCCTTGTTTGTAGACTTTGCTTGGCCGTTGGCTCACGGGTAGTACGGACTTGACAGGTTGTGGAATATCCGAAACTCTGTTGTCATCAATTGTATGATGTGGTTGACAAATTGTCGCCTTCGGTCACTAGTGATTTGGATTGGAATGTTGTACCATGTCACTATCTGTTCATAAATGAACCTTGCCGTACTTTGTGCGGTGTTGTTTGCTAATGCTTGAGCCTCAACCCACTTCGTCAAGTATTTAGTGGCCACGACTATGTATCGACACTGATGCAACTAACTCACTTTCAATGATCCAATGAAGTCTAATCCCCAACGTTCGAACAACTCCTGGGGTTGTAATGGAAACAGTGGCATATAGTCTCGTTTGAGGGGCTTTCCCACTCTTTGGCACGTGTCACAGCTCGTCACCCACTAGCGGGCGTCTATATGAACCATTGGCCACCATAGACCTGCCAAAAGGACTTTCCTTGCTGTGGCGTTGGGTCCCATGTGTCCTCTGGCTAGGCCTTCATGTGCCTCTTTTAGTACGCTTGGGATCTCCTCCATCACACATCCCCTCAATATCTAATTTGGCCCCATCTTATATAGTAACCCGTTGATAAGTTGGAAGGTTTTGCTTTTTAGTAGGAGCTTCCTCCTTTCGGCTAGCGGCATCTCCCTCGAAAATGTCGACATTGATAGGTACTCCCCGACCTTCTTGTACCACAGAGGGAGCGCTGCAATCTGGAACAAGTGAGCGTTCGGAAAGTCATCATTTACTCCACCCTCAGCAGGTTCACCAGATCAGATTCTTAATAGCCAATTGGTGGTCACATGGCTTTTTCCTAGACGTATGATGATTGTAAATGTGAATTCTTGTAGTAGCAACAACCATCAATTTACTCTCCCTTGTATTATAGGTTTTTTCACTAAGTACATTAGGGCCTGGTGGTCCACATAGAATGTGAACGATGTCACCAAGAGGTAGCGTCTAAACTTTTGCACCGCGTACACCATTTTGAGGGCTTCTCACTTTGTTGTACTATAATTCTTCTTTGCCTTTGATAACAGATGACTGGCAAAGAATATTGGATGATCTAGCCCATGCAGGCCCACTTACGGGAATGACGCCCCAATTGCATAATTTGAGGCATCTATGTGTACGTGGAACTCTTTATTCCAGTTAGGGTACGCCAATATTGGTGAACATATCAACCATACCTTCAGCTCATTAAATGCCTTCTCTTGCCCGTCTTCCCACACGAACGATTGTCCTTTCCTCGTGAGTATGTCGAGTGGGTAGAAAATCTATGCAAAATTCTTGATGAATCTCTGGTAATATCCCATGTGCTTGAGGAAGAATTTCACTCCGGTGACGTTCTTTGGGGCTGCCATTTGTATGATGACCCTTATCTTGTCCGGGTTTGTCTTCAATCCAACCTTATAGACAATGTGCTCCAACAACTTCCCTTGCAGTACCATGAATCGACACTTCCTCGGGTTGAGGGCTAGGCGGGTTGCCCTGCATCTCTCCATACATTCCTTGAGTGCTTTTAAATGCTTCTCCTTGTTGCTGTAGATTGACCAATCGTCCAAAAATGCCTTAAAATTTCCAGCCAACATCTTCTCAAAAACGTGTAGGATAATTCTTTGAAATGTGGCCGTTGCGTTATGTTGATGTGTTTTTTGTGACCGCACCAACACAGAATAAAGTTACCAATGGCGACTATCCTCTCTTGAACAAAATCTCCTGCATGCTAGGATTGCTAGAAAGATCATGTATTCAACTCCAAGGTTCCTTCATGTAGTGGATAGTCTCAGTTGGCTCGTTGTGATTTGCTGGTATTTCAAGGGGACTTACGAAATTGTTCAACAGTGGAGAAAGGAATTTTGAATGCTTGAAATGTTTGTCTGTAAAGCTCCTGTTTCCTGAACTAACCAGAAAGTACTGAATTGAAAAGGTTGCAGGGATAGAAGATGCTATGGACTAATCTACGTGTGGGATGTGGAGATCAATTTTCACAAGCCTCAACCAAATTCCGCTTTGCCTCACTTCGGACAGCCTCCACAGAACTGGTGCAACCTTCAAGGGGAGTAACTAAAGATATTCAGATTACAATTCAACAATGAAGACACCATCACAACGACGCATACCAACATGAAGATCGTAATCGAACTTAAGTCCACAAGTTTCCAGTTGACCACGCAAGGCGAACTCACCATCAGCGAGCCCACTAGTGGTATGGATAGACGAAGTTTGCTCAAATTGAAGACCACATTCCACAATTACTAACTACTTGCATGAAATAAAATTTACTTTACTTTAAGCTACTACTCAACTCAGAAGGACGAAGAAACCTTGCTAGCTACTCACAACAAAAGACGAGATCATCATCAATGAAAACTCTTTTTATTGAGAGAGTGTTCACAACAATTTCTTACAAAACTTTCCTTCTTCAAACTACACTATCAATCTACGCTATGCTGCTTCTAAGTTGTCTCTCTATCTTCCTATCTCTAAGCTAATCTAATGTCTACTCTAATCCCATACAAATGAGGGGGGATGCCCCTTTTATAGCTGGCCAAGTCCAATGGACGACTCAGATTACAATCAGATAGATGGCCCAGATTGTGCCATATAAGCCCTAACCCTAAAAACCGCCATCGAGAAGAGTGGGGTAATAAATGAGCAATTAATGGCCACCATCTTCTAGAAGGTTCCTGTCTGGAAATGTGTTCACACTATTCTTCTCCGACTGCAAATGGCTTGAGTTTGGTCAACATTGCTTCAACTCCTTGAATGGATATGGCAGGCACGTTCTCGATTTGACTTCAAGGCGACAGCTTCTTCCTTAGTCTTGAGGGCATTTTAGTGCTTGAGGATGATCTTCTTCTTAGTCGTCATTCTTCAATTCTTCAATGCCCGAGCCTTCATTATTTCTCCACCCCTGATCCTGAAGGATTTTCTTATCTTGGACTCATGCATTTCTTCCTTGCCATTCGCCTGACTGCTTTGGGTGCATATTGGGTTATTCCAACACTTAGCCATTTCTTGCAACTTTTCTCCCTTCATGATTTTATCATCTTGGACTATTTGCTTCATTACTTCAAGTCACTGTGCCCTAGCCCCGACGTTCAGCTTGCAAAACAAACAAAGAGAAGGACATCAAAACACTTCACAATATAAATCCACTTTACTTACCTGATTTTCATGCTTTGACTCCCAAGGTCTGAGTGATCTCTGGATCTTTTTCTCTAGCAAACTTTGCCCTCTTTATAGCCTTTCAGCACCTGCGCATTTAGGGACCTATGTCTGGAGTTTGTGCCTTAGAAATTTCCCCACCCTGAGGGTGGACTTGGAAGCTTGAGTTTCCATTTTCATTCCTTAGAGAATTTCATCCATCCTATACTCCTTGGGCGTACTTCACTTTAGCACTTTGAAATCACCTTGTGAAAATATTAATTTAATTGCTTTGTAGAAACCCTAGTTTCCCCAAAATCTCTGTATCTGACTGCTTTTAGGTTTTTCTGAAGGTTTTTGATTTTTTTGCAATTTTTGGGTTTTTGCATGAATTTGGTAAAATGCGATTTTGCTTGAAAAGAATAATAAATTCTATAAAAAATACTAAATGGCCAACATGCATAAAGAATACAAGATATATTGAAGGCGTTTCATCTATTGCTCTTATAGGTTCAATACAATATAGATTTGGTGGCATGCAATAAAGAATACAAGCTTTTATTGAGGTAAAAACCTGGTGAACAGCAAGCTGTAGATGATCAGAAATTTGGTACGGCTGAGATGAAAGACTTGTTCTCCTTCTGTCTGATGATCTCTGATGATGCCCAAGAAGTATGCGCCCAAACTGGAGATGACAAGTTGATCCCAATGCAAGCGGTTTACTCTCAAGAGAAAAGACGCCTTATTTAAGATGGTACGGCCTGGTATTGCTGGTACGGCCTGAGTACAGATTGCTGCAATGAATAAAAAGTACGGTCTCTTCAAGAGTCTCTGGATGCAAAGATTATGTGCGCCTATATTGCTTGATGTCTTCTGGAAGAAAGAAACTCTCTGAAACTCTGTAAACAAATATACTCTGAAGCTCTGTGATTTCCTCTGCCTGAAGAAACCTTTGCTGCAATAAATCAAGTGCTATTTCACACCCTCTGAATTGCTTCCAGTGGAGATGGCTCGTTCCCCAAGGAATTCGAACTTGAAACCCTAAAGTCTCTTGCTCAGATCAAAGTTGATTAGTTCTCAAATTCAATAATCTCATAATGGCACAAAACCCAAGGCAAATGCACTAATATGCTCAAAAGTGCGATTTCCTTAATAATAGGGTTTCATTAAAATATTCACTTTTAATTCTTTTAATTTCTCCATAGTCTCAGCTGAATATTTTAATATAATTTTAAATGTCAATTTTGGCCCCTTCTGATGATGGCGCACCCCTCAAGAAGAATCACTTAAGTTATAATTTAATATTATAACTTTATATTATAATCATTAAATAATTAATATTTAATTAATGCAATTAAATATTAATATTTCGATAAAGGCGAACGAGTGATTACGAGCATTTGCCAAAGCCATCTTGCTAAAATAGCGGGGTCCCCGCGGCTACTGCGAGGCTGCTAAAATAGCAGATTGCAGAAGTCTCCGTCGAGCTTAAGCGAAAGCCCTCTTGATCAAACTCTTGGCGGAAGGTAGCCAAGCTCACGGAAGTGACCCTCTATCGATCTATCGGCCTCGAAATTAAAATTATGATAAAATTGTCTTGTGCTCACGAGAGATATCGAGAGAAGTTATGACGATCCGCCCCTCACGAAATTGCTTGTCCTCAAGCAATCTCCAATGCCGAATCTTCTTGAGAATCTCCTAAACTCCCATGTCATCCCTCAACGGCAAATCTCTCCATTTCACGAGATATTCACGATAGTCCTCCTACGCTTAATTGGCGAAATACGCTTTCCGGGGATGGACTCGGGCCACTAAGATCAACTTTCCCTCATCATCTAAGGGGAGGTAGAAGCTGCGAGCCGGTACCACCACGATGACCGCCTTCTTGAGAAGTGATACATGAAATACGTTGTGTACCTTGCTCTCTGCTGGAAGCTCAAGCTCGTAAGCCACCTCGCCAACTCTCCTCAAGATCCTGAAAGGACCGTAATAACGTGGCTTGAGCTTCTCTGACCCCCTCTTCCTAAGAGTGGACTGACGGTAGGGCTGCAGCATGAGGTAAACCATGTCACCAACCTCGAAATGCCTCTCCGTCCTCTTCTGATCCGCATACTGTTTCTGCTGATTTTGTGCCTTGGCTATATTTTCCTTGAGAGCCCTCATAGTGTCCTGACTCTCCTGCAACCAACCTCCTGCACTCGGCACTCTATTTGGCCGGCTCATTAGCAAATCAGAAGCTTCGGCCTCATACGTTACAAGCGCCATGAAGGTGACATGAATGGTCATATGGAATGTCGGGTTGCAGCAATCTCACACAAATGTATCCATTTGACCCATGCTCTGCTGCCACAACTATGTAATTTAGGAGTAACCTTCCACCCCACTTGTTCCCAATCTCCGGAGTCGCCCATCGATGCATTGGGTGGTAACTAGTGCTTCAATTGAGCTCGGTCCCTAAAGCCTGAAGACCTCCTGCCAAAAGTTACTCAGGAACCGACTATCTCTGTCGCTCACAATGCTCCGAGGCAACCCATGAAGTCTGAATACCTCGCGAAAGAATACCTCTGCTACCTGCGTAGCTGTGTAAGTCGTGGTGATCGGAAAGAAGTGGGCATACTTCGTAAGCCGATCCACAACTACATAAATGCAATCACGCCCTTGGGCTTTAGGCAAGCCCGTAATAAAGTCCATCGATAGGCATTCCCAGTTCCTGTCAGGAATCGGAAGTGGCTGTAGTAAACCTGCCGGGTACGTGTTCTCCTGCTTGTTCTGCTGACAAACAGGGCACTCACGCACATACTGAAGAACATCGGCCTTGAGTCCTTTCCAAGTAAATCTCTCCTGAATCTGCCTGTAGGTTTTGAAGTATCTAGGATGTCCTGCTGTAGGCATGTCATGAAAGGCTTGCATAACAATGTTCACCTCTGAACTGGGAATCAGAAATATCCTGTGCTTGTAAATGATCAAGTCATTCACAAGTGTATACCTGGTATCAACTGCTGATCCCTCAACAATACTGGAGGCCCAACTGTCCTTGGCATATTCTGCCACTATCATATGCCTCCAATCCTCCGAGATATGAACCATAGTGCTCAAGTACGGTCTACGTGAAAGTGCATCTGCCACTACGTTCTGTGTACCTTTGATATATGAAATATCAAAGTCTACAATTCTTGACCCATTTTTTCTTTGTCATTAAGATCGCTGCCTTAAAAGTGTCTCAAAGGCTGTTGTGATCGGTTTAATCACGAGAATTTGCTGCCAACGAATCTTGCTGAATTTTGCTAAGGCATGCATAATGCGAGCATCTCCTTATCGCCAACGCTGCTCACGGAAATCTCTGAGTCCCTCTGAAACTAGCGGCTCATTACCTGTCGGGTGCTTGTCGCATAGCGCACGCTTGTGCCCTCACGGTGCATCACGTTGGAAACTCAAAGGCGTGAAATTAGAGATTAGTGCCAAAAGCGGGGCATGTGGTCATCAACTCCTTGAACTACAAAACACTCTTGTGCCTCCAGTCCAAACAAATGCCCTTCTTCATCAGGTTTGTCGCCGGGCTGCGTATGGTGAATAGCCATTCCGCGAACCTCTGGTAGTCACCGATGAAGGCGCGGGTTTGGCGTTGGCGATCAATGGTGGATGGCTTTGGGGTCCGTGCGCCTCCATCTGCACTGATAATATGACCTAGATATAGCAATTCGGTCATCCCCAAGTCACACTTGGATTCCTTGGCGTACAAGGACTCCCTCTCCAAGATACTCAACACTGTCTCCAAATGGGCCAAGTGCTCCTGCCAAGTCCTGCTGTATATAAGGATGTCATCGAAAAAAGACCAACTGAAACTATAAGCATGCATGAAAAACCACGTTTCATACATTAGGCGAAAAGTGGTACAGTCGCGTTAGTGAGCCCAAATGGCATCACCTCTGAACTCAAAGTGCCCACAATGACATTTTGTCTTCTCTATGTCACATCGCGGACTCACGATCGATGATAACCAGGCCGTAAATCAATTTTAGTGAGTAACATGCCCATGGAGCTCATCAATAAGCTCATCTATCCTCGGTATCGGGTATCTGTTTTTAATTGTCCTCTTATTCAGGACCCTGTAATCAATGCACATGCGTAGCGTTCCATCCTTCTTCTTCACCAAAACAACAGAAGAAGCGAACGGTGATTTGCTTGGTCTAATGTGACCCATAGCAAGTAACTCCTTTCTTGTCTTCTCGATCTCATCCTTTAATCTTTTAGGATGCCTGTAAGGAGTTATCATAACGGATTTCGCACCCTCCTCGAGCTCAATGATGTGCTCTATACCATCACGGAGGTCTACGGCGGAATATCAGCGAACACCTTGTCATGTGATTCTCGCTTCGAGATGTCGGATGATACTACGTATTTTGCTGTCCCTCTGTATAGGTGCTTCGTAATGACACTTTCGGCAGCCCACTCTACCATGTCGCCCGGCATGAGCGGCTTCCATTAAAGAAATTGTTTTAAAGATTAAGCTGTCGGTATTGGCTTTAAGTATGTGGAGTCTTCCGTGGAGCCTCAAAGGATCTCCATGTCTTGAGGCGAAGTGTGACCTCATCTCCAATGAATGTAACCACTTCATTCCCAAGACCAAATCAATGTCCCCATGTTAACGCTTATAATAATCGCCTTGAATATATTGTTCAAGCGTAAAGGAGATCCTTAATCATGCGTTAAGCATCTCAAAGTGCCACGCCACTTTGACTCTAATGCCCTCGAACTCCTCAGTGATGAGTCCACATTTCTCAACGAATCTAGCATCTATGAAATTATGCGTGGCTCCTGTATCCAATAGGGTAATGACCCTCTGTCCTGCTAACACACCACGAAGCCGGAAAGAACCCTCCTGCTGAATGCTAGATAAACGGGCCTCCTGTACCTGAAGCTCGGGCTCTGTCTCTGCTCTAGGCTTTGGCGCCTCGGACTCTGAATCATCTGAATGCTCTTGCTGTTCGGAATTTTCTGATTCGGAGTCCTCATAATACGCCCACATCACACGATTTGCCTTGCCCTTAGGTCTTAGAGGACAATCGTGATTGGCGTTATATGGTCCCTTGCAGTAGAAGCAAAGCTTCTTCCTGCGAAGGTCATTAAGGGCCTCACGATCCAAAGGTGGGAATGCTGATTTACCTTTCGAATCGTTTTTAAAGTCTGATTTTTCTTTGTTATAATCAGATTTATCCTTATTTTTATTAAAGCCCTTGTTATCCCTGAATGATGAAGAACCTCTGGAGTTGAATCTACTCGACGGGGCTGCTAACTCCATGTTCTGTGCTTTCTTCATCGCCTCCTATAATGACGGAGTATCAAAGGCTTTGATCCAGCCTCTCAGTGGCTCTGTCAAACCTTCCATGAAGAGTACTACCAAACGCCTCTCTGATATGTTCGTAACCATGACGGATAGCCTCTGAAAGTCACTGATATAAGTCTCTAGACTGCCACTCTGCCTCAACTGTGCCAAGTCTCTGAAGTAGGTTTCCGGATCCTTCCTATCAAACCTCTCAACCAATCTGTCCACGAACTCCTGGTATGTAGTGATCCTGTCATGCTGTAAAGTCACCATACCGTGGTGCCACCAGTCGTAAGCCACTCCCTCGAGGTGCAGTGTAGCGTATCTAATAGCGTCTCTCTCAGCCATCGGACGCAAAGTGAGGAATGTATCAAGCTTGCTAATCCAAGCTTGGGCTGTCATCTTCCCACTACCATCAAACATCACCAGATTAAGCCTGTTGGTTGCATGTTTGAGATCGTTATTCTTGTCGGGGTCTCCAATCTGTCGAGCCCTGTTGTGTTCTCGCCTCTGTGTAATAAAGCGGTCAAAAGTGATCCGTTCTCTGACTGCAGGAGGTACCAACTCCCACTCCTCGTTCGCTGCCATAAGGTTGTCAGCAAACAAATCCTCGTGCTCCTCACCTGGTATAGCCTCATCGGGCTCCTGTCTCGTGAAAGTAGGCCTAGTAGGCCTATCTGCTGTCCGTGACACTGTCCTAGGAGCTCTCCGTGACCCTGCATCACTCCTGTCATCGTCACGATGTGGTGACGGTCTCCTCGAAGTACCTAATCTCTGCAGTGCCACTGCCACCTGCTGTAAAACATCATCGGACCTCCGTTGTCCTGCACGAAGATCTCTGAGTGCATGCAAGACCTCTGCATCGTCCTGATCTCTGTTATTCTGTGGGATCTCTGTCCTAGGTATGTCTGTCCTGTCAGCCCTGTCATTCCTGTCAGCCATGTTTTCTGGCTGTCTGCTCAAACTGCGTTGCCTCTCAATCAAGGCACGTCTGCGAGTATAGTACCTGTATGTATCAAATTCCTCTGGCTGCATGTGATGGCTAAACCCTCAGGATGGCAGGATTTAGCTCTGATACCACTGTAGAAACCCTAGTTTCCCCAAAATCTCTGTATCTGACTGCTTTTAGGTTTTTTTGAAGGTTTTTGATTTATTTGCAATTTTTGGGTTTTTGCATGAATTTGGTAAAATGCGATTTTGCTTGAAAAGAATAATAAATTCTATAAAAAATACTAAATGGCCAACATGCATAAAGAATACAAGATATATTGAAGGCGTTTCATCTATTGCTCTTATAGGTTCAATACAATATAGATCTGGTGGCATGCAATAAAGAATACAAGCTTTTATTGAGGTAAAAACCTGGTGAACAGCAAGCTGTAGATGATCAGAAATTTGGTACGGCTGAGATGAAAGACTTGTTCTCCTTCTGTCTGATGATCTCTGATGATGCCCAAGAAGTATGCGCCCAAACTGGAGATGACAAGTTGATCCCAATGCAAGCGATTTACTCTCAAGAGAAAAGACGCCTTATTTAAGATGGTACGGCCTGGTACTGCTGGTACGGCCTGAGTACAGATTGCTGCAATGAATAAAAAGTACGGCCTCTTCAAGAGTCTCTGGATGCAAAGATTATGTGCGCCTATATTGCTTGATGCCTTCTGGAAGAAAGAAACTCTCTGAAACTCTGTAAACAAATATACTCTGAAGCTCTGTGATTTCCTCTGCCTGAAGAAACCTCTGCTGCAATAAATCAAGTGCTATTTCACACCCTCTGAATTGCTTCCAGTGGAGATGGCTCGTTCCCCAAGGAATTCGAACTTGAAACCCTAAAGTCTCTTGCTCAGATCAAAGTTGATCAGTTCTCAAATTCAATAATCTCATAATGGCACAAAACCCAAGGCAAATGCACTAATATGCTCAAAAGTGCGATTTCCTTAATAATAGGGTTTCATTAAAATATTCACTTTTAATTCTTTTAATTTCTCCATAGTCTCAGCTGAATATTTTAATATAATTTTAAATGTCAATTTTGGCCCCCTCTGATGATGGCGCACCCCTCAAGAAGAATCACTTAAGTTATAATTTAATATTATAACTTTATATTATAATCATTAAATAATTAATATTTAATTAATGCAATTAAATATTAATATTTCTCTCGTTACTCATCCAATGGTGTCGTGGTGGCGAACGAAGTGATTACGAGCTGCCAAAGCCATCTTGCTAAAAATAGCAGGGGTCCCCGTTGCCGAGGAGCTGCTAAAAGCAGTGCAAGAAGTCTCCGATTGAGCCCAAACGAAAGCCTACTGATCAAACTCTGCCAACTGAAGCTGAGCCAAGCTCCGAAGTGACCCTCTATCCAGTCTATCGGTCTACGAGGGTCGTATGATAGGCCAATCCTGTGCTCTGAGAGATGTCACTGAGAAGGGGACATGACATGCTTCCTCTTCATTTCACTGGTTGAGGCGTTCACTCTAATATTTCATCCAACTTTGGCTCGAGAAAATTGTTTTCATCAGGAATTTGATCAAAAATCATCTAGGCAATCATCTTCAAATTCATCAGTCGAGGCATTTTGTCTTCAACAAAACATTTTATCCTTCCTGCCTTAGAAATTTTTTAAATTTTCCCCTTAGGAAATTCATCAATCAGGTGCCCATGGAAAATCTTCACCTCGGAATCCTTGGCGAGCTGTGGAAGACTTTAAAATCAATTCCTCATTGAGGACGTCCAGTACCCAGAAGAAAATTCCCTTAAGAAAGCATCAAATTCATGTGTCCACAAACGAAGGGGTACATTTAATTTTTTGAATTTTTAAAACTTAGAAAAATATTTTGCCATTAAATTTATTCACATTCTTCATCTTTGGGTGTATTTCCTTGCTCCATAGAAATTTTTTATTTTATCCTTCATGCCAGGCGCAATCAAGGGTCTAACTTTCATTTTTCATCACCTAGCCAAAATAATCTTAACACGTCTTCCTTCTTGGTCTAGGCGCATTTAAGCCTTCATGCTTTGAGTTTAGACGCCTTAGGAAAATTTCCCACATCAAAATCCTCTTGGGCGCAAACAAGGGGTCTTACTTCAAGTTTTGAACACTTAAACAAATTTTCAATCAACTTCCTCAAGCTAGGCGTGTTTGACCTTCTCCACTTCCAATTTTTAAGGCCTTAAAAAGCTTTCCATGCATTCCCATGTCCTTGGGCGCATTTAGGTGTTGATGCTTTAAATTTCCAACACTTAACCAAATTTCCACCCTTCTCTCTTTTCTAGGCGCATATGGAGGTCCCCACTTCAAATTTCATATACTTAGAATATTTTTCAGCCTTTCCACAAGTCAAAGGTGCATTCAAAGGGGGGTGAACTTCAAATTTTAAGCACTTAGATTTTTTTTTTTCAACTCTGCTCCTGTAGTCAAAGGCATATTCAATGGGGGAAGTAGAAAGTCAACACTTTGCCTTAGAATTTTTTCAACATCTTCTTAGCATGAGGGCGCATTTGAAGGGGGGTGAAGGACTTAAGTCCAAACTTAGAATTTTTTTAGCTTATCTCTCATTGAGGGCGCATTTTGCATGTGGAGGGGGATATTTTCCAGACTCGGAATTTTTCATCACCCTGACTTGATGTGGGCGCATTTTCAGGGTGGAGGAGGACTTAAGTCCTTGACTTGGAATTTTTCAACACCTTCTTATTCTTCCTTGGGCGCATTTGAGGGTCAAGCCGAACTTATCTTCAAACTCATAATTTTTTTAGCTTCCTGTTAGCTTCAGGGCGCATTTTGCATGTGGAGGAGGATATTTCCTAGACTTAGAATTTTCTCAGCCTCTGCCAGCTCATGCTTTACTATATATAGTAAGTCCTTTGATTTTCACAATTCTGAAGCTTGGATTGATTTGAAATTTTAACCATAGGATCCTCATGCCCTACTTGATTTGTTCATACTGCCATCCCGAGCTGACTTGCTATTTATGGCATGTTTCTAAGGGTGGTTTACTATTTATAGCAATTGCTTGATTTTGAGACCTCCACAACTCCGTTTGACTTGAAATTTGAATGACGTGACCCTCATCGGTAGACCTGCCCGTTCACACTGGCGCCTACTGCTGACTTACTATTTATAGCTTGTTTCTGGAACGCCTTACTATAAACAGTAAGTGCTCCGATTGCCTTCAAATTTTACCGGTGGATAGCTTGAAAGATACTGATCGTAGTGGGATACACCGGTTTTCGAAAATTCTGGCATTTAACCCCTCATTTTGGGTTCCGAAGCCGAAAACCCTAATTTGACTTGCATGTCTATCAAATGACCTCCGTTTGACCTCGTTTTTGTTGCACTTCGCCTTGTTTGTGATATTGATGTGTTGGGCAGCTGTTGGAATGGACCTGCTAAAAATAGTAAGTCTCTGAAAATTGATCATCTTGCTTTGCATTTCACATCACTGCGTAACTTTTGAAAAACCCATAAAGAATCACTTGACATGCGCCGAAAAGTTTGACATGCAAACCCTAATAATAGCCTCTGAAGACGGCTCCTAAAAAAGTCTTGATCTTGGTTTGCATGTTATACCGTTGCGAAGCCCTCGAAAAACCCACAAGGAATGCTCATACATGCAAAGAAAATTTCAACATGCAAACCCTAAAAATAGCCCCTGAAGGCTGGATACTGAAAGTCATCGTCTCATTTTGCATGTTATATCATTGCGTAGGCTTCAGAAAACCCAGAAGGAATCTCCAGACATGCATTGAAGAACTTTGCATATAAACCCTAAAATCTGCTCTGAAAGCTGTACTTGATAAAAATAGAAAGTGTTCCGTTTCAGCTCAAAATTTGCAGACGAGCGGCTTGACAGGTTTTGGATGCAGTGTGACTGAGAGAACTTCATTAGTGCTGAGAAAATACCCCAAATCTGGTACTTATTAAAAATAGTAAGTTGTCGGAATTCATTGAAATTTTGTTGGGGACCTATTGGAAGTATGTTGACTGCAATGCCGAGCTCAAATTTCAACTTGTTCATTCCATTTGACCTCAAATTGACCAGAAAAGTACAAACCCTAATTCTCAGACATAGCCAACATCTCACGCTTAAGCTCACAGATGGGCACATCCTCGGAAAGCAGACAACAAAGAGGCAATAGGAAAACCAACCAAAATCAACCCAGAAGACCCAAACAAAGCAAAAACATAGGGGGTCCCCATTTGCAATGGGGCGATGTGTGAAAAGGTCACTACACATTACACAACCCGAACGACATTCGGTTGTACGCGTACACTCCATCTTCGACCATGAATGTTGGCTTCAATGTTTTCTTTGGCGATGCTTATCTGGTTATATCTCGAGAACCCGTCCATAAATGAGTACATTTCATGTCCTGCTACCTCCTCTAGGATCGTGTCGGTGAAGGGGATTGGAAACAGATCCTTGATTGTTACCGCATTCAAGCATCGAAAGTCCACACATATTCGGATCTGCTCTGACTCTTTAACGAGATGACAATTGGTGACACCCAATTGTTAGAAATATTGTCATTGATGTCAAAAGTCAAATAACAAATTATGAAAATATACAGATGGTTAAAATAATATCAATCTCCAGACTCAGACTTATATATTTGAAGGACAATTTTGGATAGATCAAATTGTGAAATCGATGTTAGCAAACAAAAAACATAGAATGATCTGTAGATGATCGAATTACACTTCAAATTTTTCATCATACGTATTGATGGAAAGGAGCAAGACAATATGTATTAACACAATACGTACGTGTGTGTTAGTGTGAATTTTTGATCAAAAGACACATTTTT
The DNA here is from genome assembly GCA_007258455.2 of Sequoia sempervirens. Lineage (NCBI taxonomy): Eukaryota > Viridiplantae > Streptophyta > Pinopsida > Cupressales > Cupressaceae > Sequoia > Sequoia sempervirens. The sequence continues at coordinate 80,669 of VDFB02343341.1, read as the reverse complement.
TGAAAGGGCATACATCTGTCTATAGATATTGGGTCTGAAGAGGTGCGATCCTTGATATATCTGACGAATCTAAAGGATATGACTGTTGAAGACATAAGCAGATGCGGATCCCAGAATTCTTAAGAATCTTGAAAAGCAGAAATTACTAAAAGACATTCCTATAGGCGGCTACAAGAAAACGAATATGTTAAGAAATATTAAAATCTGAAAAGGCACGCGTCAGTTTGCTTTATGAAAAGACATCTTCCTTTAACAAATACAAATGAATAAAAGAAGGCACGATTTAAACAGAAACAAGTTTAAAATGACGTGTCTTTCCATTTAAAAGGTATATGAATTAAAGATATATTTCTGTTAAGAGATACGAATGTAGTCTCTTAGTTTTGTAAAGATATGGTGCTTCATCAAAAGGCATGTTCTCAGTGAAAGACGTGTGTTAGAACCTACAGGTGCAACTATTGATTAATAAACAGATTTTTGAAATGGTTAAGTCTACACTCCAATAGTTGAAGAGGCGTGCTTCTTCTAAAGGTGTCTACAACAAATTAAATGAAGTACTTGTTTGAATCAAGCAAATAAAAGTGATTCAATTTGCAACAAAATCAGATTTATGTTTTGAAGAGATATTTTAGAAAGATACAAATATTGGTTGTGTTCTTTCACTTAAGAGATGCGATGATTGAGTAAGATATATGAATGACATTCTCATTCAAGGCTGATTTGTGGTTGAGATAGGATAAGCAGTTTAGTCTAAAGACCCATCTCCTTGTGTGGGCTTAGGGTGATATCATTTATCACATAGAGCAGACTGGAGAGTTGGGAATGTGCAGATCAGATTGAAGGCTGTCTTACATCCATCAAGACAAGGTTTGGTGCCTTGCACTAGGGGTTGGTGCTCCTTGTAGGTAGGAGCCTACTAAATTTGTAAAGGTCTAGGTGTTCCTTGTAGGCTACATTCTACTAAATCATCTTGTTGTAAATCTGTAGGTTGGTGCCTACTTTGAAAAAATATTACTTCAATAAAGTTGTGTCAACTTGGGGAAATTGATTCATATCAAAAAATTGATTGTAATAAGTTTGAAAAAGATTAAGAAATAAAAGTTTGTGATTGATTTACTGATTCAACCCCCCCACCCCCCCCCTCTTAGTAAATCTTTTGTGCTCTTCACCAATCATTGACTTCCACCTTGAATATAATACCTGCTTCCAACATCCTTTCAATCTCGTCTTGTACCTTGGCAACATAATTCTTGTTCATCCTGTAGGGTCTCTTTCGTACAAGTTGTGCTCTCGGTACGAGAGGGATCCTGTGTACGCACAATTCTGGTGGTATACCTTTCGGGTCCTTGTACATCCAAGTGAATGCATCCTTGTATTCTATAAAAATCTTGAACGTTGCTGCCTTCAGTACGGGATCCTAGTCATCGCCGACGAGGATTGTCTTCGGCATGTCTTCCTCTCTGAGATTCACCTTCTTTAGTGTTGGTTCCTCATACTTGATCAGTTTGTCTGAACTTATGGGCAGGTGTGTCGTCCAATTCTGCTACACCTTGTATTCTTCGTTCTCCGGCGGGAATGATTGGCTGGTCATACCCTTGTCTTCTTCTGTCTCCCCAATTTGAAGCATGTTGCATTCCGGGTGGAATACCTCATAATCCCCCATTTGCCAATGAAATAGGCCATTCAATAAATTTGTCTCATCTTTTGAGCAACTCTCGAGTTCAAGTACGACCTCATCGTTTGGTTCCATAGTCTTCATTCATATCTGACTCTCCCCCGCCTGATTCTGACTCGAAAGATGCTAGTTCTTCACTTGCGGCTTGTTTTTTCAAGTCGATGACATACTTCCTCTCATCACTCTCGATCGAGAGTGTATTCCATTTCTAGTTATGATTTGCCTTGGTAGCAATAAGCCATCCTCTCCCTAGCAGTGTGTCGTACGCCTTCTTCTCCAGAGGGATGACAAAATTTAATAGGAATTGCTATGTGCCAATCAATACTTTTTTCGCCATTAGTGTACCGAGAGTTTTGATGCCATGTTGATCTACGCTTGCCAAGTGAAATGTAGGGGCTAGAGAGTTGGCTTCCCTAGGCACTTCTAGGTTTCCTCTGGTAGTACGTTTACCCCAAAGCCTCCGTCGACGATGGTGTTGGAGAGTTTCCTCCCCATGATCTCCATTTGTACAATGGTAGACTTCCTCTCGACGTTCATTGTGAGTAGCATGGGATCTGAGGCTTCTCTTGTCGGCAACTGTGTCGTACGCTTGGTTGAACCCTCCTGATGGTGTATGTCGTCATCGATGACCTTCATGAGTGCTACCCGCAGTTGGGGCATCGTCTGGAGAAGGTTTGTTACCTTGATCGGTATGGTTGTGTGAAGCACCTGCCATACGATGTTCTTCTCAGACTCCGACTGCAACGTCATGCTAGTCATCTTGGAGGTTCTTCGTTTCTTGGCCATCGCCTCTTCCACGTCCGCCTTGGTCACTCTGAGTCTTTCCTTCTCCGTACGAGGGTTTGGGTAGGTATCTTTCTTCGTCTGTGCTCTTGTGATTGCCAGAACCTCCTTGTTGGCTACCTCCAACATGCTTATGCCTTTTTGCTTCGGATAGTTGATGTCTTCGTGATTGCCCGGTCCACACCACTTACAAAGTCTTCCTCCTATACCTTGATTGTTCTGGCATTCCCTGGAAAAGTGACCCCATTCATTACACTTTTGGCATTGTATCATGGGTCTGCCCTTACTGTCGTATTGGATCTTGCTTCTCGGTGTGTTGTTGTTGCTCCTTCAATTGTTGTGGTAACCTCCAAGGGATGCATTGTTACTCGAAGGCTTTGGTGGTGTGATCAGAGGGGTTGACTGTTCCCCTTGTGCGAAGAACACTTGCGAACTTCTTGCCTTTAAATTGTATGGGCACTCCTTGACGGAGTGTACCATCACTTGGCATATGTCACAAAATAATTTCTTCGGGCAATTCACCTTGGTATGACCTTCTGTTTTGCACTTGGTACACCATAATTCCTTGGGCTCCTTCAAACTCTCCTTGTCAGCCTTCAACTCCTTCATCATCCTCACCATATCCCGTTTAAGAGCTTGTATAGTCTTTAACTCATCTTCATTGCTCTCCTCCGTACTATCATCGTCGTCGGTTTTCTTCTTCACCTGAGAGGATGTCTTATTCTCACTCTTGATGTCCATCGCACGATTGTAGGCTTTGGCATACAATGATGGAAGTACCACCTTCATTTTCTTCCGTAGGGAGGGAAGTAGTCCTTCAATGGACCACCATTTCTTCAAGCCGTCTGTCGACTGTGTCTCCAGTTTCACCAGCAACTCTTTGAGTCTGCGATTGTAGGCTTGTACATTTTCATTCTTTCCTTGTTTCGTGTTATATATTTCAGCCACAATTTCATTGTCGTCCCTGAGAAGTTTAAATTCTTCTTCAAATGCTCTCTTAAGTAGTCACCATGAGGCTTTGTGTGCTTGCTCCAATTCTGTATACCAATCTATGGCAATGCCTCTTAGGGTCGTTGGGAACGCTTGTAGCCAATAATCCACATCATCCTGTCCATTTGCTATCCATATTGTCTCGCATGTTTTATAGTGACGTACGAGATCCTTTGAACCATTCCCTGTGAACTTCGGCAGTTTCTACCTCTTAGTTGGCAGAGTCACCATGTTTCTCACCCGATTCCCTCCTTGTACATAGGAGTTGATTGGACTGTTTCTACCTTGACGTTCCGGTGCCTCTCTTGCACTCTCGGCCATGTACGGGTCAGCAACATGTCCCCTCTTAGTGTCCTTTGCACCTTGAGTCTCCTGGGGTTTGTATTGGTACTTCCTTTGCCCTGGGGTCTTTGGCTCTGATCCTCCAATCCTTGGTCCCTTGTCGTTTGATATGGGCAACTCTCGAATACGGCTTATACTATTTTCAAGTTTTTTTAGAAGTTCATTTTCATCATTTTTTAGTTTTTGTCTATCTGGTATAGATGGTGTCCTGAAAGGTCCTTCGTCACTTTCCTCGGCAAGATTTTGGTGTACTCTAGCAATAGATTGGTTTATTTCATTAATGTTTTCATCGATTTCTTCAACAATTTGTTTTAGTCTTCTCCGTTGGGTTTCTTGTTCCCTTAATCTGAGTGATCGTCGTACCTTTTCTTTCAGTATTTCTTACCCGCTTGGTACTCGACTCTTGTCCTTATTGGGCTGTAAGAGCATTAATTGTTGGTCGTACGATCATTGATTGCCGAGAGTACGTCTTCGGCTAGTATCACATTCCTCTTCCTTTTGCTTTGTCCTTTCCTTGTACCGTTGTAGTATCTGTTGTCTTCGGCGTTCTTGGTCACTCTCTGCCCGAAGATCTTGTAGGATGATGTAATGACGTGCCAACAACCTTGGTAGTCGGTTGAGGAGATGGTCAATATCTGGGTTGATGTGCAGTCTATCCTAGATAACCGACTAGGGGATCTCTCGCCTGAGAGCCTCCCTTCGTACGTGCTCTCTCAACGATATATCCCACAAGTTGACAAGGTCTTGTGTCAAGTTGTCTTCTCGTTCATTGTTTGCTTGTACGGGGTTCCTCTGTCGGCCTACTCATCACGACGCCATTCTACCGTCGGGTGATTTTCCCAAGATCACTTCGGCAACGGCGCTAAATGTTTACTCATTGGGGTAACTTTCATTGTACTACGAGAGTAAACAGAAATTCACAGAACATAGACAAGTACAGCATAATCATGAAGACATATTGCACAACATAATAGTGCTTCATTTATTGATTCATTGTCACCAAGTACAATTACCCGTACTAGAATGTAACATCAGAATATAAGAACATGTAACACAATGTCTCCTGACTGACTCAAGGACAAATAGCCGCTGGCGGTGGTGGAGGAACCAATCGTCACGACTCTTCATAACAACAACTAATCACTAGTTGGGGAATTAGTCTTCCAGAAACAACATGTGCAAAATTATATGAAATATTTATCAACTAAGTATAGTTTTATTCACTAACAAAAACTGGCCAACTAAATATGCTTTTGGCTGACTACAACACTATCCAATCTTTGTTACAATGTCAGTGCAAGTAATAAGTAGACCTTCCAGAATCCACCTACAGTGTCAAATGCAACTACAATCTGGCCATAATAGTCTTTGTAATTAAATCTGGTTTTAAACCTCACAGAATAAATCTGAATTATTAAAGCTGGAAATGTTAATCAACTGGAGACAAATACTTGCAATAACCAGCAATATAAAATGCATTTGAAACCTCCAATAATCATCTCTAAAACAGCATACTGGGATCTTAGAATGAAGTCTGTAGAAACTCCAAAATCTAGCTGTTCTGAAACTCAGCAAATTACCCACTATGAATTGCAGCAGTCCCAATGTGTCTGGTTCAGCTTCAAGTGGAGTGGCAGGTCTAGGGAGTGCTGCTGTAGATGTTTTCAGTTCAAATAATCTTCTAAAAGACAGCCATTCAGCTTAAGAATAGGATGACCAGCAAAGGATTGATATTAAATGAAATATATGCTTCTGCGTCCCCCTTAATGGTTGGTATGGCTCACTATAGCCTTTTAAACTCAGTGACCAGCATTCCTTGATGCAGCCGGGAAATAGTATGACCAATCGAAACTTGTACAGCCAGCAAAGAGGATCCACAATATTGCAAATAATCTGTACGGTCTGACTCATGAATGGTAAGGCCTAGGGTGTGAAATGGTACAACCATCTATTGGAAAATATCCTTTTTCACAATAAAATTGGTAGGATTTGCAGGCAAATAATATTTAGATATCATCCCAAATTTGAAAACTCACACACAAATTGGGAAATAACTCAACATAAGAAATTTGAAACACACCAAACTGAAATATATATATTTCCTAATGAGCACACGGTTAAACTGAGAAGGGGGGGTGTGAGGGGGTTGAATCAGTATAATACAAACTTTTACTTTTCCAAATTCAATCAATCACATCAACCACACATATGCAAGATCTAGCAATTGAGAACACAATGAGAACGCACGATAAAATTGTTAGGATTTGCAGGCAAATAATATTTAGATATCATCCCAAATTTGAAAACTGACACACAAATTGGGAAATCACTCAACATAAGAAATTGGAAACACACCAAACTGAAATATATATATTTCGTGATGAGCACATGGTTATACTGAGACGGAGGGTGGAAGAGGTAAGGGGGTTGAATCAGTATAATACAAACTTTTACTTTTCCAAATTCAACCAATCACATCAACCACACATATGCAAGATCTATGTAAAGAACCGGGTCAATTTTTTTCAATTTTTTTAATAGCAAATACAATGCAACACGCACCCGTTAAGGTTAGCTCCAAAACCAAAACGATGCAGAAGTAATTCTAACTAGGAATGTGCACAAGACGGGCGGGCATGTGGTCAAAGGATCTAAATGCAATGCTGAACTGGAAAGGAACTCTAACCAAGAATGCGTCTATGGAAGACGAGCATATGGTTAGAGGATCTTAGGTATGCTGAGCTAAAAGTAACTTCAACCAAGAATGCGCTGAGGGATGGCGAGCATATGGTCAGAGGATCCCTATGAATTGCTGTCTGAAAGTAACTCTAGCCAAGAATGTGCCAAAAAATGGCGAGCATATGGTCAGAGGATCCCTGAGTTTGCAACTAATGAATTACAATGACTTAGCAAGATAAATAAATGGCTGACAATACTACTGAACAGCCTTACAATGAAAGTAATATCTTGCAAGCACACTGTATTAGTGAAACAGAACAAGCTGCAAGTGTTTAGACTATCTCTCAAATACTCAATATAACCTCCAGTATTCAATCCCAGCCCAAATGATGATTTTCTTAATTCTGATATGACAGACCAGCAACTAAAATATGACAACCAACAACCCTAGAATGCACTAAAATGCTCACAAATCACTCCACACTCACCCAAAATGCATGAAACTGAATGCACTAGCCCCTAGGAATGATGGCACCCCTTTCCCAATGATGAAAACTCACACACAACCCTTAATTTATTTCCTTGTACAATTCCCAATGCTGCTTGAAGTGGTACCGCCCTAGGAAGGGTGATTTGCTTAGAATAAATTCAATTCTTAATCAAAAAATCTGAAACTTGGAGCAAAGGGTCGCCCCTAACCAAGAAACTCAAATATGCAATGCCCAAAATGATAGTATTTTTATTTTTGAATATATGAAGAAAACTTACAATCAGCAACATAAACCAACAACTCTGAAAACTTCACTAACATGCCTGAAACTGAGCTACAAATGCAAGATAACCACTACAATGCAAAATCCCACTACAAAACATCTCAACTACAATCTAACACCCAAGTAGTTGCTATCTTTCAAGCAAGAAGGTGAGCCAAGTGCTAGAAGGTATGCTTTCCTTGACGCTTTGCCTGAACAATCCAGTAGCATAATGGTATGGTAGACAAAAGATGAACAACTGAAGAGGGAAGGCCTCTTTTTATAAACTTTGCAAAACATCTCTAGAAGCTTCTAGAAAGTGCGCCCAAATGCAAGTTTGACTTGCCTTCATTTCCCTCCAAAAGATGGGTGTCCCATTTCAAAAGGCAACTTTTAACTTTAATTTAAAATTAATCTCCTCTCCAAGTAGGCATCCCACTTCTCCAGCATATAATTTGGCCTTAGAAATAAAATATTACCTCCTGATGAGATAACCACCCTTGAAGTCCCCTTTTTAAAACAACTTAAAGTCATACTGCTAGGCCAAGGGGTTAATGTGCAAATATAACATTATTTAATTAAATTAACTTATCTCTCCAGAAAATGCATCCAAAGGCCAAAAATCAAAATACCAACTGAACTGGCTGAAGAAGAGAGCCAACTGCATTGAAGTCAATAGGACCACTGCCAGAAATGGAATTTACTAAAAATAGCAAATTCTTGAAGTTACTCGGATCACCATGCATGTCATACCACTGCGAAGCTCTCTAAAAACCTAGAAAGAATCTGCAATCCAATCTCCAAACTTCAAGTAACAACCTCCTTAAAAACAAGAAACCCTAATTTTCACCCTCCGAGTAGCCTACGGGTCTTCGGAATAGGCCAACGGTCAACTAAATTGATCACCATTGAGAAGGGGACATTACAATCTAGCAATTGAGAACATAGGATTTATGTGGAAACCCTTTTGGGATAAAACCGCAACAAAATATTGCTTATATATTATAGATTAATCTTCTTGTTGTAGGCTCCAACCTACTGGAGACTCCAATCTCCACTTGACAGAAATATAGGCTCCAACCTATTGGAGGCTTCAACCTCCGCACAAACTGAGCTCCAACCTCAATGTCTGATATAGTTTACTTCTCCACATGATCTTTATCTCATAAATTTTTTTACCCCTTTCACAAATCTGATCACACTTCCTTCCTTTACAAATTTGATCACACACTTCCTTCCCTTCAAATCTGACCACACACTTCACACAATCCTTTCTTCACAAATCTGATCACACCCTTTACACAATGCTCTTTTCACAAATCTAATCTAACTTATGCACCAATTCCTTTCACAATTCTGATCACAATCATGCACAATCCTCCTTCAGCATATGCTCACAAATATGGCCGTCTTCATTTAAATTTTCTGCTCTCTAATGATGTATTGTTTGTACCATATTAACATCCTTTTATCTATTTAATATAAGTCTGATTTGCACTTTATTTTTCTGCTTTTTCTCATTTCAATCTGCTCTTCACATGGGATATATTTCATTTATTTCTTTCACAGATCTGATTTGAATATTGCTATGTATACACTCACAATTCTGATTACAAGAGTGCACTGCTTCCACAAGTATTTCAGATTTCTGCCTTAAGTTCTGCTGTAATCTCACTTACAAATCTGCTCTTAAACAATCATGTATTACTCTCTTCACAACATTGATACTTTCATTCATATATCTAATATAGATCTGAACTACTCTTCATACTTTGCTGCTCTCAATCTTCCTTTTTCTGCCCTACATCTGATAATAATATTCAATAAAAAAGTTGCTTCTAATACTTGAAACCATAGTTTGCACTCATTGAAAACTCGGCAAGTCGACAAAAACTCACTCAGTCAAACCAATCTAAGTTATTGCAGTGTTGACTCGCTAGAAAAGCTCGTCGAGTTTTTGGCAAGTACTCGCTGATTTTTTGGTGAGAATTCGCGAAAAACTTGGTGAGTTTGATAAAAAACTTGCCAGATACATAAAAAATGCAAAACACAAAAAAAGATGCAAAAAAAAAAAAAATCGAAAAATAAGTAAAAAAACTCAATCATTTTGCTCTATAAATGTAGGAACGCAGCTCACACTTCCTCACATAGCACTTGGAGAGCAAATATTTTTCATTAAAAAGTGCCAAATACCTAATTTCTCCCTTAAGTGATAAAATTGTGAAATGGTGTGCGACAAGAAGTTTTACGTGGTTACAAAGGCCTTAGTTAAGGCTTGGTGGTGGGGGCGCTACCACTCAACCCTGCCAATGCGCTAGTGGCACTGCCCCCAGACCCCGCAAGGGGCACTGCCCCTCGACCTCGTTGGAGGTGTTGCCCCTAGATCCCAACGAGGGGCGTTGCCCCTCGACCCGGCTGGGAGTGTCGCACCCAAACCCCCACAAGGGGTTCTATCCCTCAACTCCGCTGGGGGCGTTGCCCCTAGAACTCCACAATGGGCACCGCCCCTCAACGCCATTGAGATCTCCACTCCTAGACCCCCACTAGTTATTGGGATCTCTTCTCATATAAGAAATTTGATTACAATGAGGGGATTTGCGAGTGAAGACTGAAATCGACAACTTAGACAATTGTCTTTATCACTATCATAATATCATTGACTAGAACTTCTCCTCTAGTTTTCTTTAGACTACAACGGTGTCAAAGATTAGAACATCTCCCCAAGTTTCCACTAGACTAGGATAGAGGAAGATGTCAAATGTTGTAACATGCAATTTATGAATTATGATGATGATTTTCAAAGACAATCATCATAAATTCATAATAGTTGCCAGGTAACTATTGTATCAGGGTTTCACATGATGATGCAATTTTGTACTCAATTTGTATTCAAATGAATCAAATTCAATAGAAAACCTAAGTTACCGGTTCGGGTTCGGGGACGGGTTCGGGTACGAGAACCCGGTACGTGGGTACGGGCAAAATTTTTTTAGGGGTTTGGGTACGTATGGGTACGTGTGTATATATATATATATATTAATAATTTAATATATTATAAATCTATATATATGTATTATATATACAAAAAAATAAGAGAAATATAGAGAATTGTAAAACTAAATCATTTCATAGTATGATACTTGATCATTGATCAATGCCAAATGCCAAAGATAAATATTAAATGCCAATTGATAGTTGAAAAATATTCAAATAAAATTACTGAATTACAAAATGTAGTTCATGAAACATTGAAACATGATTCAATGTTCATTGTTCATGTGCTCATCAATCATCAAAAGGATTGTCAGAATCATCATGACTTGGATTTTGAGTGGTTTCAACTTCAAAATCATCATCATTTGAACCCAAAGCGGATCCAACACCATGTGATATGTCATCAATATCACCCACATCATCCATAGTGGCTCTAGCAAGATCCTGAATGGTTGCATCCAAGTCAGTAGACTCGGGTGCTACATCCCAAAGCCTCGCTGCCCCCTGCCTGTATTGAGGATCCTTACGTGACAGAAGACGCAAATTGGAATGAATATACACTAAGTCTTCAGCTCTTTTTGCAGCCAACCGGTTACGCTTCACTGAGTGGATAAAGGAGTATGTACTCCAATTCCGTTCAGCGGCAGAAGAGCTTGCAACCTGGAGAGAAAACCAACAAAATTAAAAATAAAATAAAAAAATGCAAGATAAATTCAAGAATGTTAAGTGTTAAATTTTACAATACAAGTGGCAAAAAAAAAAAACTTACTTGTGAGAGGATCTTGATTGCAAGAGGTTGGAGGTACATATAATCTTGACCATGGAGGTACCACCATGTAAGACCATCCATTTTGTATTGGTCTCTAGCAACAGAAGCATTATGATTTTTTGATTTTCCTGTGACAAACATTCCAAATTCTCTCATGACACTTGCATGCACTTCTGGATCACTAAACATTCTACTAAATGTCGTCTTATACCCATTAGCAACTTCACCATCTCTATATGGCGGTATTCTCCCTGGGATAGAAAGTATTTCAGTGGTATAGTACCTCGGAGATAGGGCATATGCAAGGAGGTGCAATGGAGTTGTCATCTTGTTCCAACGATGAAGAACAATTGCTTCCACCCTTTTGTACAAGGTGTCTTCAGGATCATTCTCTTTTTTTTGTATTTCTATTTTTATTTTTTCCAACATTGTGTCCATGCTATCATAGACATCCCCCAAGCATGGTTCATCTGTATCAGCAAACCGAAGCATAGACATGATAGGTTCGGTGAATTCCAATACATAATTCACACGATCCCACCAATCGTCATTCAAGATCAATGCCTTGACTTTTTGGGCCCTCTCTGAATTTGATTGCTTCCATATACTCCATTGGTTGCTAATAACCATTTGACTCAATGCATCTTTCACCTTCACAAGTCGTCTCAGAACAATTGTGTGAGATGCAAACCGGGTCTCGGCAACCTAAGAACATGTTAATAGTAAGTTAATAACACATTTAAAATATGTAAATAATGCAAAAAATTATTTTATTCAATTATGTAAAACATGACATAAATGATAAATGAAACTAAATAAATTAAATTTTAAAATTTACCTTCAACAATTCCAATGTTGAAAAAGTTCTGAAAATTGCTTGTGACATATGGTGGTTTGTCACAAACATCTGGATCTCCTCAGACTCCTGGTATATTTCTTTCACCCACTCTATTTGGGTGCCAATTGCTTGCATCACCAAATTGAGGGAGTGTACAGTGCACGGTGTCCAAAAGATGTGCTCATATCTGGCCTCTACCAAAGCACCTGCAGCCCTGCAAACTTTTGCATTGTCCGTAACTACTTGGACAACATTTTCACTACCCACCATCTCTATGGAGTCAATGAGAATCCTGGAAATGAACATTGCATCTTTCACTTGCCCTTCACAGTCAACCGCCCTCAAAAACATTGCCCCCTTGGGGGACACTGCAATAACATTAATCAATGGACGGTTTTTGCAATCTTTCCATCCATCGGAAACAATAGATACACCTGTTTCAACCCAAGAATCTCTAATTGGTTTTAGTTGGGCCTCTACATATTTCTTCTCTTTTTGCAATAAGGTGGTACGCACCTTTTCATACCCAGGACTTGTGAAATCAGGAGGTGCACTATTTATTGTTGACACCATGTCCTTCCAATATGGTGATCTCACCAAGTTGAATGGAAGACCATTGGCATAGAGGCAACGTGCAATTTTTTCTTCAGCAATATCTCTTGCCTCCATTTTAAATGCCTTCTCTAATGGACCTCTCTTGCGGGTGGTGGTTTCTGGTTCTTCATCTTCTTCTTCCGTAGAGGGTATAGACAAGAAGGGATGTCTAGAGGGCCTAACTATCTGATGAGTGGGTAATGTTGTTTTTTTCTTTCCGGAACTATAACTAGTTTGTTTTCCTCTTGCAATGGAATTGTCAGCATCTTCTTGTTCTTTTATAAATGCTGCTATTTGTACAGCAGAAAACCCCTTCTTATCTGGGCCCACACACATATTAATCCCTTTACCACCAGGGCCCATAAAATGAAGTTTCACTCGGTAGTAGGAGCTATTATATTGTACATTGCAAAAATTACACTTCCAAACAAACCCCCCACCTCCAGGAATTTGTGAAATTCGTGTGGTATGTCTCCATAAAGGAGATCCTTTATCAATTTTGAACTTTTGGCTTCCATCCCCACCCACTGAACTTTGACTACTGGCCATTGTTGCAATCTCTAAAAAAAATGAAAAAAAAAAAAATATTTGAAAAACTTATTCACAAACTTGAAAAAATTCATCAAAAACTAAGAAACTTAAAAAAATTCATCAAAAGATTGAAGAATAGGGTTTAAATGCATACCTTGAACACTTAAATCTCCTTTGTAGAAGCTATTTGCCACTCCACAATCGATCTCCTTCAAATGCAATCACCTCCCTTCAAAATACTAAGATGGACACAAAATATGGAGAGAGCAAAATGAGAGTTAAAAATGAAATGTTTTAGTGTTGAAAGGCCTCATATTGGGTCGTTTTAGGGTTTTGAGGCAAAATAGAAATTAAAAAATTGTTTTTTTTTTCACTTTTGGGCCCACTTTTTAAGTGTTGGGCTGTGGGTTCTTAGGGGTTCGCCCGGGTACGCGGCTGGTACCCCCGGGTCCGCGTACCCACGGCCATGGTACTCGCTGGGCACGCACCCTATGCGTACCCAGCGCGTACCCACAGGCGAACTCGTACCGGGTTCGCACCCGAACTGGGTTCGAGGCCTGTGGGTACGAATCCGGTAACCTAGTAGAAAACACTTTTTGTGCTCATTAATGGACTCATTGGATATATTTTGTCTTTGAATTTTGCCACAAAAAAAGTGTTTTTAAAGAAATTTAAGCAATTTTTTAAGTTTCCGAGTTTTTTGCTGAGTTGAATTTTTTGAGTTTGGTGAGTTTTTGCCGACTCGGAGTCTGCCAACTATGCTTCAAACCCACCCCTTATATATACCTTTCAAAGTGCCTCATCTTAAGGGATGTGTTGCTTCATGAAGGAGGTCGGCTGTCTTTAATAAACTTAATTTATTTCAAACCTTATTGAAGTCGCCAACATATGGAGAGGGGTCAACCACTGATAGGATTTATTTTCTTAATAGTGAGTTGGCCTTATTTAATTTGCTTTTACCTCTCTTTGAAGTCGGCCACAAAAAATAAATATTTGTTCTATCTTGCATAAACAAGGGCGTAGTTTATGGAGGTCGGTTAGGTTGACTAGTATGAGTAAACTTGATAAATATGATTAACACATTTTAAGCAAAAAATGTATTCTCTATTTGGGCGCTAATATTGACTGCGAGTTCCTTCTTAGCATCATTCTTGGACTGTAAGATCTTTGACATTGATTAGTGGCCTTGGGCCAAACCGTTTGAAATTTTGACATTAATAACAACACATTTTCTGACCTTTGACATCAAGGACAACCCAATAACCTTGTTCCTTTGACATCAATGACAATATATTCCAACATTTCAAAAATCTAAATAACTTGAACAATGAAACTGGAAAAAATTGGAAATACAATATTTTCAGCTCACAGGCAATTCCTGAATGAAATTACTCTGTTGGAATGGAGGGTTTTCATCCCAGGGCAAAGGAATGAACACAATAGCTCAATTTCAGAAACAAGGGTTTGATAGATGAAATAAACAAGGGCTCCTAAATTCCTAATGATTCCTTACTCCCTTTTTATAGACTCTTGAGGGAATTAAAATATTATTATTCGCTTTAACCCTCAAAAATGTAATTTTAATTTACTTTTGTAACTCCTACCCAAAATAATAAAATATTATTAAGAGTTACATAAAGCTTTATTGTGCCCCATTTAGGAAGCCTGAATATTAAGACCAACTTAAATTATTATTTATTTAAATATTTACCTAACCCAACCATTAACCTGTGGGAAATTAAATAATAGGCTAAGGAACTTTGTTGAATGTTTAGGGCTGAAAAAGGGACATGACAGAGACTCTAGGAGACCTCTAATGGAAATTAGTAAGAGCTATAAAGGAAAGCAGCATATGTGACAATATTTGAAAAATTGAAAAACACTTTTTTGTAGAATTGTATTTAAAAGAAAAACTTATGAAACTATATAAATGTATGGCTGTGAATGTCAATAATTAGGTTACAGGTATATCAACGTTGTGGAGACAGAGAATCATATAGTTAGTATGCTAGTGACTTACTCCTTTTAAAAACATGTATAGCATGATGCCTGCTTAGATAAGATATGTTGGCCAAGCCCACAATATGATACCCTTTATTTCTTGGTGAAGAGTTTTTCTTATTTTTCAAAATGCATTGCTGAAAGCAAGCTATTAATTTAGCTTATCTAAACATTTATAAATTTCAAATAATTTAATATGTTGTATTGAAAGATCAATCACAAGTCAAGCACACAATCATATGAAAGAAGAGAAAAATAAATAGAATGGTATCTGGTTTATGATGAATTGCAAGCACATATATATAACACAAGGAGGCTGGGGAAATCTTTTTGTGACTGAGGTACCCAAGGTTTATGTTCTTATTTTAAGTTGCCGCTGCTTATATCTTGGGACAGTATTTGTAGCTATTTTAACTACCTCGTAATTGATTACTAATGACAAAAAATTACAGTGTCTTATCTGGACAACAGTACAGAATGGTTTTGAAACATATACTTTTAGTTATTTGCTAATAGAATTTCCATCCCAAGTCTATGCAAAATGCTGGAAACAAACATCTTTAGTACTTGTTATTTGCCTTGCCCTTGCAGTTAGTGTTCAATAGCTACTAGCAGAATATAGTTTGTCAGATATTACTCATGAGGAAGGTAATTGAATAAACTGGTTTAAGTTTGTAAGTTTGTTTATAAGAATGTTTTCCTTATAAAATAAGTTTATAACTACATCAATAAACTTTACGACACACCAGTCATTTCAATTCAGAGTGTTACTTTTTAAATTTTTAAAACTTCGATTGTCATTCATGGATATTGTTGATAACAGACCATCAAGCTTTGTTTATGTAACTAATGATGTAATTAATTATCTAGTATTTTCTAGGAAATTGATTCCTATGGTTTGAGTTGCGTGTGCCACCCAATATATATGGCACTCTGATGCTATCTGTACTTACATGTTCATTCAACTTTTGTTTCTAGGTACAGTGAACATACACCCTAGCTTGTTGCCACGATATAGGGGAGCTGCTCCAGTACAAAGAGCATTGCAGGTTTAAATTAATTTCTATGTTGTAATACATGAAAAGTTACTTGCCTTCCAAAATGTACTATATGCTCGCTATAGCTGATATTTAACATTTGTGCATATAGGATGGGGTACAAGTTACGGGGGTGTCAGTTGCATTTACAGTCCGTGCATTGGATGCAGGTCCTATCATTGCATCTGAAAGCCTGGAAATTGACAATTTTGTGAAAGTAAGCCTTGTTTTCCCATTCAGGTTATGATGTTATAATCATTTTAGCTGATTTTTGGTGTTTTACAAGGCTTGCATTCAATTTTTTTATGCTTATGGTTTCAATAAAATTGTTTCCTTAGCATAATCTTCATGAGTAGGTGACTTAAAAAACATAGTCGATTGAACTCAATCAACATGATAAATCTGATTAACCATTAGTTATTCAATAATATTTACATTTATCAATAACTTGTACAAATTATGGAATGATATTTAGCAATCAGAAAAGAAGAAACATAGATTCATCTAATTATCAACTCTTTAGTCTTTAGTGAATAACCATAACCATGAGTTAGCTAAAAGTTCATTTCTTATAGGTGGTTGCTACTTTGGTGTTTTACAAGGTTTTGTGATGTACCTTGAAGCATATTCAGCTATTGAAGACTATCTTCTCTCTCCTTGAAATTTATGATACTGTAACACAAGTCCTCTTAGAAGAGGTGTGGAATCTTCTAAATGAACATGAGAAGGAATGATTTAGGGAAATAAACTAAACTAAATGAACTACATTTGTTCTTATGATATGTTATAAACCAAGAAATGGGTGCAGATAGGTAGTTGAAGTGGTTGAACTTCTATCTGTTACATGAATTGTATTTATCACTGACATCATAGAGGTGCTGATATATAGCCCCGATTTGAGATGGGAATTGGAGAAGGTTGAATTTAAAACAGCATTTCTCTATATTTCCAGGATAAGGGATGACAAATTTTTACCAAAATTTTTGGATTGTAGGGGGATGGCAAATTTTTACCAAAATTTTTCGACTGCAGGGGGATGGCAATTTTTTACCAAAACTTTGAGACTGTAGGGGGATGGCTCTTTAAATTAGTATATATAAAATTAAAATTTAATACATGTAAGTTAGCATGTAACAGAATGGCATTGCCATAAATGCATATGACCTTGTGGTTTATGAGTTTATGACTGAAACAAAAATGACAAAATGTAAACAATGAAATAAGAAATTGTAGTGGGCTGTAATAATCACCCTTAAATTTTTCTGAAAAAACTTGTTAGCTCAAAAGAGAATGAAAATGCTATACAACTTTCCTTTCCACTTTCTGCTCACCAAGTTCCCACTGTGGGCGAGATACAGTGTATGGGATTACAATTATACTTGAAATGAGCAGCTGAAAGTGACATCCACTTGTCCAGTGGGGTTAGCTAGGCACATCCACTTTATAGTGGGAAAGCATATACAATAATGAAATGCAAAGTAAGCTCTTCCACTTCTTAGTGGTGAGCGAGTACAACCAATAAACAACTCTTCCACTTTTTAGTGGTGAGTGAGCACAAGAAAATCACTTATTCAGTGGGGTGAGTAACAAGAGCCACTTATACAGTGGGGTCAGTAACAACAAGTAACAAGAGCAAGATCATTGGTGGTACTACCACCCAGTGTTACAATGTTAGCTCTTACAATTCATATCAAAACCATATACATATCTGCTTTTACAAATATTAATGTGATATGAAGCTGATTAAAGCACTCCAAATGAACCCTCAACTTAGGAAACTAACCACCCAACATTGTAATAACAAATATACCTTAGAATATGGCAAATGGAAGTCTGATATAAGTCTGAAAATTCACTGTTGCAGTCTGGAAAACAAGATAGATGACTCAGGAAACTTCACCCAGCTACCTCCAACATGCCAAAAAGATCACCAACTACCTTAGCACCCAAACAGTAGTGCCAACTCACACCAAAAATCATGAAAAGAGTGTATCACTATTCTGGAAAGGTATATCAGACATCTGCAGGTCTGAAACTACAATTGCAGCAAGTAGCAACAATGGTATGACCCCCTAAAAGCACTCCAAACTCCACACTCAACACTCCTGTAATCTAGAAAGGAATCAAAATGTAATGCTAAAACATATCAAAATACTCCATATTGGAAAACCCAAATTGAAACTTCAAATCAGCTCCAATGGTGATTCTTGGTTGGAATCACACCACAGTCTAGCTAGGGAATATTTTGCAATTCCAAAACTAGAAATCTATAAGGGATTTTGTCCTCAAAGATTGAAGAGAACCAAAGCCATTTCCACTACATAAAATTATCATTCTTCAACATATCCAAATGAGCCCCCCAACACCTCCTTTTATAGCTTTTTTCGTTGCCTTTTCTGAAAGAGTGCTTTTTTGTTTTTTTGCTACTTTTTCGAAAAAAACTTTCCTGCTTTTTTCTAAAAAACATTTTTTTCTTTTTTGCTGCTTTTTCCCGAAAAAACACTTTTGCTTTAAATTAAATATTTCATCATGTGCAAACATTTAATCACCTTTTCCATCAGATTACCTTTTAAAATAAAATGAAACCTTTTTCTTGTGCAAGACACTCTTATTTCTCCTAGGCGTCCAAAAGGGGAACTAAAATACCTTTTCAAAAAGATATTACACTTAATTTATAAAAAATAATGATAAAGCATTATAACTTAAGTGAATAATTTAATTATTTCACCCTAGGTTGCAGAAAATCATGAAACACATCAGAATCCAAATTTGACAATGCTAATGTGATGCTGAGGCAATAGGTGAGTAATAGAAGCCAATTTGGTGACTTACTATAAATAGATGTGCTGCCCAAGTAGTTTGGAGGACACCCCAAGAGTTAGAAAACACTTAAAAGAGTGTCATTCAGATCGATATTGTCCACAGAGCTCATTGCCTATAATAGAAACCTTGTAACTTTGAAATTATGTCCTCCAAGAACTTTGGAGTTCTCCCAACTCGCCTAGACCTTACAAAAAACTCAGAAACTAGCCAACACTCATGGAACAACATGGCATAAAATTGGGGACATTACATGGGCTAGGGAAAATAACATTAGGATGCCCTTGAGATGGATCATTGTCCCCTTAGCGTTCCCAAATGTGGAGGGCATCCCCCTTGTACAAACTCAAAAAATCAGGGATTGCAGGGGGGTGGTTGCGAGAGGGGGTGTTATGCCTATCCTTGGGGCTTTTCCTTTTGAAGAAATGACAAAAAGATATGGGGGATAGGGGAGTGGGAGGGGGGTGGTACTAGGCAATGATAATGTAGGGTGTTTATTTGTATCATTCTACAAAGTATCAAGGAGTCCAGTGCCATTAGTGGCGGTACAAAAAATACTTTTGACAATCTCATTATTCCCATAGGTTATGTACTAATGTTGAGGTTGGTACTTTAGTGTGGAACTTGAGCTTGGTTCAAAAGATTGGTGAGAGAGTTAGTGTTAATAATGAATTTGGTGTCAGTTGGGACATTGAGCTCTAATCACTAGAACATTCATCCATGTGGATGATCACTCCCAACATGTGACTGCATAGTACAATGTACTTCTTCCTCTAAGAAGTTCAAAAGCATTACATCAAATGTTTTGTGTTGTGAAATACAGCACTTGTACTTGTTCACCTCAAGATACAACTATAGTGCCTATTTATTTTGGATTATAGCCCTTGTTTTGTCAAAAATTCCGTTGCCACCTAAAAAGAAGCATTTATGATGTTGATGGAGCCCAAGATGTAATGATCTTAAAGCATTCTTGGACATAGAATGAATCCCAATACTACCTCTTCTTTTAAAAATGAAAACCTTTTTCTGTTGTTAATCAAATGTTGATGACTGGTTTTATGCTCTTTTTGCACATTCCCAAGCTTTCTTATGAATCTATGAAATATTACTTGGCCTTCAATAAAAGCATTGAACTAATGGTACCAAAGATTTTGCACCATTACCAATTGGTCAAGCCATAAGCTTATCCAGAAGCTCACAAAAGATCCTAAGAACTGCTGATCAAAGATAACATCTAATGGTTGAAATGCTTTTGCACTTCTGCTCACATCTTTATATGAAATATTTTCACATTGTCAACCTGCCTTTTTAATCTAATGGTTGAAGACTATCTCACTGCTATACATCCACAAAGCTTATTCTTTAATGCATGCAAAGCTCTTAACTCAGTAATATTCAAATCACGTGGCCCAAAAGTTAGTTTTAGATTCATGAAGTCCTAAAGCCAACCCTTATTTAAAAAGCTCCCAAACTGCTTTAATGGTCATTGATGTGGCTATCAATTTAATGGCTTATTGGTTCTCTTGCTTCAATTTAAAAATTAAAACCTTCTTGACTGTTTTTATTTGTCTGAAAAGTGTCCTCATACATCACCACCTTTCGTTCACAATTGCTACATCAAAAGCTTTCAAAATCAAAGGCCTTTCAAACTGAAAGATTAAATGCCACTGCATAACCCTTTTGCAGAATTTGTAGGTGTTTGACTTGTGCAAGACCATAGTTTGCAGACTCAGACTTAGAGAGCACTTGGCAAGTTGAAAATTTTCAACATGGAAAAAAATAATCAACTTAAAAAATTACTTAATTTTTTTAAAAACACTTTTTTTTTTGTTGTTGCAAAATTCAATTACAAAATGTATCAAATGAGAGTGAAAAACCATGGGGAAGTGTTTTTGATTTGATTCTTGAATACAAATGAATTACAAAATCACATCATCATGCGAAGTCATATACAATAGCTAATTGATAACTATTATGAATATATGATGACTGTCTTTGAAAATTATCATTGTGAATTGCATATATAGGCAAGTAAAGAATTACAAGTTTTTACAATTTCCTCTTCCTTGTTCTAATGAAAAATCGGGTGGTAGAGGGTCTATTGCTCGCACTCAATTGTGGCTTCCTGCTTGGCCTAGAAGATTGTAATGTCCCCTTCTCAGGCTTAATCAGTTGAATGATCATTAGCCTATTTTCTGAGTTCTCATAGGCTAAGTGGTAAGGCAAGGGGACTCCAAAGTTCTTGGAGGACATAGTTGTGGTGGTACAAGGTTTCTATTGGTGGTAGTGAGGTTAGTGGGTAATGCTGGTTTGAATGACACTCTCCGTGGTGTTTTCAGACTTTTGGGGTGTTCTCCAAACTTCTTGGAGAGCACATTTATTTTAATTAAGTCACCAAAATGGCTTTAATCATTCATCCAATGCCTCAATATCATATTGGTGTAGTCAAAATTGGATTTTGAGGTGTTTTGGGATTTTCCGTAACTTGGAGTAAATTATTTTAATATTTCACTTATGCTTATAATATTTGATTATTATTTTCATGACTCAAGTATATTGACTTTTTGAAAAGCCAAATTTAGCCTCCAAGTTGGATGCCTTGGTGAGATAAGGGGACTTTGCACATGAAAAGTGATTATTATTATTTAAAAAAAACATTTGATGGAAAAAGCGAAATATTTTATTATTTCAAAATTGAGAATTTCCCCTCTAGAAAGTGATGTAAGAGGACTCATCATGCTTTGATACAACTGATGCAAGAGCTCACAAACCCCATTCACAATCTCCCAAATACATAAAATGCAACTCTGAATTTGTTTGAAACAACATAAAAATCAGCAAGAAGTGTTTTCAATTTTTCATTAAAAAGCTCCTATAATTACATGGAAACAGAGCATAACTGAAAATTAAATTGATTTGCAGCCATATGGGCTGATGTAAACCATTAAAACTGTTATAAATCTGATATATAACAGCAAGATCAAATACATAAATGATTTCCTTCAATCCCTCTTCTTTTGAAGCTCTCTAGCTCCCTTCAACCTGAAATCTTCAATTGAAAAACACTACTCCAATAAACTATTGATTAATCAATCTTCTTGCTGCTGTATATACACCTTAAAACCTGCAACAAAATGTCTTGTCTCTTCTTTCCAAGAAAATCCATGCCTATATCCTCCACTCTCAAATTTTGGAAAAAAATGATTACAAATGTGAAGCTCACTAGCTGCTTAAAACATGGGCTTCTCTACCTGCATAAATCTGCAACAATGGAGTTATCAAGTCTCTTCTTAATCCCGCAGCATCTCCCCTTCTCAAACTACAAAACTCCAAAAGCCACCTTCCCAAATGATAAGGCGTGAATAAATAGAGATTAATGAATGAGGAAACTACTGTGGTTTCCAAAACCACAAGCCAAAGCCATCTGGGAAAATACCACGCCCACCTTGAGGAAATATGCTTGAAATGAATTAAAAATAAATATTAAATGGTCAAAAAGCATCTTCAAATCCACTTCCAAGAATTTGCTAAGAATAGGTGACAACTTGGATTCCCACTCCTCATGAATAGACCTTGGAGTAGAAAAAACTGAACCACTTGCTCTTGGGCAACCAAATTCTTCATGCAATAGTTGAGTAACATTAAATGAGTTGTCATAACTTGTAACTCCCTAATTCCCACGCCCAAGAAGGCATATTTGAAGATTTTTTCTTGTAAATGCCACAAAATGCTTCCAAATTACAATAAGGCTGCTACGTAAAATATGAACAAATATTTAATAAAATATTTGGCCATTTATTACAAAATTATTCACCTAGGACATTAAAATCTAAAATATTGCAAAAAATAAAATAAATCACTTTTGGGTGATGCAAGATTGCTCTCACAACCTAGGATGTTCCTACATTAGAAAGCTATATATGGAGGCGTTGGGGAGCTCATTTGGCATGTTGAAGAATTGATAACAAAGTGTTGCCGGTTTGGCTCTAGATTCTCCATGTCTGTGAGGTCGGTAACCCTCAAGGATTGTTCTAGTTTTGAAATTCAAATACATTCCCTAGCTGGATTGGTGAGGTTTCATTTACGAATCACCATTAGAGCTAATTGTGAAGTTTCATTTCATGGCTTTCCAATATGAGGTTTTTTGAAGTGATATGTTTGCTAGTATTTGATATGCTATTACATTTGAGTTGCATAGTGTTTTGAGTTGTTTTTTCCTTGGAGCTTTGTTGTTGGCCATACTTGTGCAAGGACAAGCTGTACCAGCTAATATTGTTGTGCAGATTGAAGTGTTCGAAATATGCTTTTGGGTATTTGACCATTGATTTCTCCATGCTAGGCGACTAGGAAGGAGTTGAGAGCAGGTTGCAAGTTGAAGTGAATTATTTTTAAAAGCCAAATCGCCCTTTCTGCCGGCCGTACCATCCCTAGGGGTGGCGTGTGGATTTTCTAGGGGAACCACCCCTTCCTCTTAGTCTTTTTCTGCTCCTTTGGGAGCGCCTAGGCCTTGTGGAATCATTGCATTTAATTTGGGGGTGAACTCTTGTAGTAAGGGAGTATTTCAGAGTGTTCATCATGGCTGCTTGTACTTGTTAATGGTGATTTCTGAGTATATCAGACCTGCTACAACTTGTTTCAGACTTGTTGCAATTCATTTTCAGAGTGTCCCTTCATACGCTCCTTGGTTGAGTTATAATTGTGTTGTTTTACTTGGGTGTTAGTTTCTAGACTTGGGGTTCATTTGAGGGCTCATCTCATCTTCATTTCACCTTAATTTTGTAAGCAACTGTTATTTATTGTTTCTGAACTGAATTGTAATGAGCTAATAATGTAACACTGTGTGATAGTACCACCAGTGAATTGATTTTGGTGATTTGATGCTACTTACCCCAATGCATAAGTGGCTTCATTGCTTACCCTAGTGCATAAGTGGTTATTGTACCACCCCTCGAAACAAGTGGTTTTTGGCACTCACTCACCACTCAAAAGTGGAAGAGCTTGTTTATGTTTAATTTTCTATATTAGCTTTCCCACTGCAAAGTGGATGTGCTTAGCTTACCTCACTGAACAAGTGGTTATCATTTTCAGTAGTTGGTTTCTAATGTATTCCTTACCACCTTATGCCCTCACCTCATCTACACTGGGAACTTGGTGATCAGAAAGTGGAAGAAAGTTGTTTAGCTTTACTTTATGTTTTGGAGCTAACAAGATTAGATTTCAAAAAAGAATTTGAGGGTGCTTATTACATAACTACATAGCATTGATGAGTAACATCATTGAGTTATCCAACTTCCAAGAAGCAATGGATCAATAGTTAGTTGATATTCTAATTTAGCCCTTAGCAAAAGGGAAGTTTGAAGCATGCAGAGACAAACTTAGATTGGTGCAAAATTCCTTCCTCACTAAGAGCGAGTGTTGATTTTTTAGCTTAGTTTAGAACTTCTACACAGGTTCAGTGTGAATTTACACGATGTTTGAGTTATTTCTATTTTCTAATTTACTTAAGTGATAAAGTGAAAATATTTTATTTAGTTAATTAATCTAATAAAGTGTGGATAAGCACTAATGTTTTGACTTATCTTCCAAGTCATCTTCTGCGTGAGATAAGAATGCTAGTCTTGGAAGATTAGATTTTTTAGTTGAAGAGTATAAATATAGATGCAAGGTAGAAGTTTAATGACTCAATATAGTGTAGTAATTCCATGCAACTATTAGTTCTAGAGTTGAGATTTCTTTGTAAGCTTTCAAAGGAATGCAAAGCATATTTCTAGGTGTCAATTGTTTTGTGTACTTGTGTTTGTTTCTGCAGTTTGAATTTCAATGTTTTGTGTGATTAATTCAATGTTTTCAAAGCATTAGGTAATTAGTCATCATGAAACTAGTAGGAGGTTGTGTTTGTTTGTGCTTAGGCTGTTAGTCCTCCATAAATCTGAAAATATCACTATAGTTTTGACTATTGACAGTTTGGTGCTGCATCCAGGGTAAAAACATAGTCAAAGTAGATATTAACATTGAGTGCAAACCTCAAAGGGCAATTTGCATGGTATGTATACATGTAAATTTTGTTAGTTTTAGGTTTAGTTGGGTCTCAAGGAGCTTCCCCTCATAATTTGAAGGACGGTTTTCCTTTACACACTATTCCTTTGCATTGTCACAAAGTGACAAATTAAAACACTAACAATTTTCATTGGCTTTATTCATCACCTTACTTCTTATTTGTACTTCACATATTAGTTTTCAATTCATTCTTACTTGTTGAGGCTAGAAGAGATACTAGGTTAGTTTCAGTACTTACATGGTAAGATTGGGGAAAATTTGACTGATACTCAGATGAAAGAACATTTATAAAGAAATTAAATTAAACTAACAAGAAAAATTATTAATTTATTATATGTGCATCGTTTAATGATGGCATGTATTTCATACAATACATTGGTTACTTTCAAGACAGGCATTTAACAAAAGGATATGGCCCTAGGCTTTTTATGATGGCTCACACTTTTAGTTTGAATGCAGTTTGTTATCAATAGTGATATTCAATTGTCTTCCACTTCAAAGTAATCCTTCATGTTTTGGTCACTTTGAACATTTGTAAGGAAATTTTTTATAGTTGAATATTAGATAGATATGCTATTTTAAATCTGCATCATCATTTGCACATCTGGCATTACATATGATCTAATTGGTTGAGTTTCTTGAAAGCTGGTTTGTAGGCACCTGAGTTACTTGCTGTGCTTTTTGATCGAGGTATGTTGTCCTACTTTGTTATTTTCTGTTGTTGTCAAGATATTTCCTTGAATTAAATATCAACTCCCATCAGTTTGTTTTATGATTACTAGCCTATATTGTTATACATAATTAGAGGAATAGCTTGTAATATAGCAACATAAAAGTACTCAAAGCCATGTTTGGGTGTGATGTTGGTCATGCAACTGGTTGGTCATATCAACATATTAACTTATTGGTCATGACTAGGATTGCCAAGTAGTTGTCATTTGATACGAAATAAAACTTTGTTATCTTCCTCAGCAGAACATTCTGACAGTGCAAAGCATCACATATGTATTGAGGTGACAAAAGGAAGCTATAAAAATAGAGAAATATGGTAGGAACAACTTAAAAAGTATGCTTCGTTTGTCTCCTCAAGTGTGTTTTTTTGCATCAGCATTCCAATTCAAAGTGGTTTTGCTTTTCATCATGTGGGCAATGTGCCTTGTCAGCTACATGAAGTCACAGGTAAGAAACTTGGAATTCAAAGCGGTTTTGCTTTTCATCATGTGGGCAATGTGCCTTGTCAGCTACATGAAGTCACAGGTAAGAATCTTTTGAGAAAATTTATCTTGCCAAAGAAAGAGTGAACTCCAAGTTTGTTCGTGGACAATAATAGTTCTTGTTATAATTTCCAATAGGACCTAGTAACAATTTAAATTACTTGTATACCTAATATTTTCCTCCAATCTAAAAATGGCGAGGGCGTTGAGTGGCAGGAGAGGTGGGAACTTGCGTTTGAACGCAGGTGAGAGCGCGGCTGAGGGTGAGGTCGATTCAGACGAAGATGGTGATGAAGCATTGGTCTTGCTGGAGGATTTGGGTTCTGTGCAGAGCTGTGCGAGCGGTAAAGGAAGCAGCGGGTGTGGTGGAAGCTTTGATTCTGCAGTTGAAGAGGGAGTTGTTGACGATGACCCAGATGGTGGGTCTTTGGAGGCTACGTCAGGAGTCTTGGCTTTTTCCTGGGTCATGGTTCCTGTTACTGTGGTCGTGGGTCCCCTAGAGGTAGTGCGGCTTGAGAGGGATGCCTTTGTTGCCCAGTTCTACGGGCTTAATGGTGTCGGTGGTTTTGGGGGAGGCAGGGAGGCTGTGTTGCCTCCTTTCCTCTTTGCTTTGGGCGTGGATGCTTCTTTGGGAGGTTGCGCTGTTGTTTCTGAGTCTCTCCTCTTGGGCTCCTTTGGTCTCCTTTTCTCCGAGTGGTTGTAGAGGCAACGTGGGTCTTGGTGGGGCAATGGTTTTTGGAAATCTGCTGACAAAGGTGAAGCAAATTCTAAAGAAAATGATGGTTGGTCGATCGTATCCATCAAGGTTTTGGAGTAGTTGTTTTTGCTGTGGATGGCTTGACTGTCTCTAGGTGGGTCTATGCTTGTGTTTTGTGCTGGCTCCTGTTTTGTGGTATTTGTTGTGGCTGTTTTTGTTGTTGTAGTCATGGAGGGCATTCGAACTGGAGGGTTCTTGGCTTATCTTATGCTGCTGGTTGTTCTTTTCTAGCGCTTGGCTTGGTGGGTTTTCTTTGATGGACAATGGTCTCCTCTATTCCTGTTCTTTCTTCCTTTGTTTCTTTTGGGAGGTGTTTTGTTTCAGTGCTTTTTGGTTTGGTTGTGGGCCTGTCTAGTGTGGCAGTGGTCCCCTGCGGGATGTTTAGGGTTGTGGCTTATTTTGGGCTCGGACCGGCGTGTTGAGGCTGAAGGTGTGCTTTCTTGTTTGGCTGTGTCATGTCCCCAATTTAGAGCAATAAGGGGAATATATTAAATTAATTACTTATAAGGTTATTAAAAGTAAAATATTAAAAAGTAACCTTATATTTAATTAATTTAATATTAAAGTGACTAAGAATAAAATAATATTAAAAAGTCACTTAAAAGAATAAAATAATAATTTATTCTAGAAGCTTCTTGAAATCTCTTGTCAATTCTTTATAAGGGGCTTTTGGAGGGCATTTGAGATATCCTAGAGTCAATTACATTTTTTGAATATTGGAGAGCTGAATGCTTGTCATAGCTAGAGAAGAAAAATTCTCTTAGTTTGCTAGTTTCGGTTGTGTGACACCAACCCTAGCTAGTTGGGAGTGGAGGTTATCTCAGACTTTCACATTGATGCAAAATTTAGTGGCTTCATAGCCAAATTTTGAGGATTGGGGAGAAATCTATTCAAAGAAGATAATTTGTAGATTTAATATTCATTTTCAATAATCAAGTTGGAGGAAATTGATAAATTACTGTTGGAGGGGTTTTGTGGAAGATTTTGTGAATTCGCACTCAGCCGCTACAGTACCGCTACAGTGACGCGAATAGTAATGTTTGCAGATTTTTGCTCATTGTGACTTCATAGTGCATCAATTTTCTTTGTGCATTTGAGCACTCCTCTTTTGAAGGCTGGGCAATCATTTCTATTGCATTTTGGAGGGGCTTACAGCTGGAGATTATTTTTGTTTATCAATTTTTCCAAGCAGCAGGGGCGACTTCCTCAAGGGGGACGATTTGGTGGTTAGAGGCTTAATAAAAATCAGATAAAAATTCTACTTCATTGCTGGGTGGTTTACAAACCATGCGCCACAAAGTCGAGAGCATTGGCATCACCAAAGGGAAGATTCAAAGTTTTTTTCTAAGGCTGCAACTACATACCAGGTTCCATCGATTTTATATATCTGCATCATAGATCATTTGTATTGCTGATTAGGGGTTGCATTAGTTAGAAATGATCATAACTTAGTCGTATGCATTGTAATCAATTAGTGAGGGCCTCCATTAGGGAGTTTTCAGACTTGCATATGTCCATGTTTGCCAAGAACCAGGGCTGATATATATGTATTGCATTTCCAATTGTAAATCACCAAACATTTTGCAATAACAGTTTGGAGATATAAGGATTCCATGGAAATTGTATATTTTAATGTCATTGGCTGATTGCATGACAACCACTTGATAAAATGTCTCTTGCACTTCATTGCATAGTTTACTTAATAGGTTGTATGCCAAATGTTTGTAAGAATGCCTCTTGGCTGTAGATGTGCATTTCATATCAGAATTTCATGTATTTGCATTTGGAAAACAACAAAAAGAAGTTGCATATCATTTAGTCTTTCAATTAGTTGCTTTACAATTATTTTTATGCTTTAAACTATCATTGGCATCAAAATCAAATCAAATCAAGCAAACTGAAATAGAACACCAGCAAAACTGAGGTTACAAGGAAAGTGTTTGACAAAATTACCAAGGCTGCAATTCAGTGTTTTTATATCAGATTTGGTCAGGCACTTTACAGGCTGCCTCCCTAATTTTTCTTTGCTTGGTGTCCTCTTGCCTTGGTGGACTTGTGCTACTTCCCTTTGACTTGGTGCAGCCTTCTGGTTGCTTTTTTTCTGGGCATGTTATGGCCTTTGGTGGGGTTTCCTCTGTTGCTCCTCTTGTCTCAGAGGAAGTTTTGTTTAAGTGATTTTTTGGGTTCCCCTTTGGAGTTTGATGATGATGAGTTATGTGGGGGAGTTTCTTTTTTTCTGGTGTGGGTTGTTGCCTTTAGAGGTTTTTCTTAAGGTTCTGGAGTGTGTGCCCTCTTTGTTGATGGTTGTCTTGTCCTTTCAGCTTGGCTTCTTGTCTCCTTCTCTTCTGAAGCCTAAAGTTGCTGCGTGTGCTTGTCCTTCTAGAGGGTTTTCTTTTGGCTGGATTCTTCAAATGGTTTCTTCTCTAGAGGTGAAGATTGCTCTTGTTGAGGTAGAGCCAACTCCTTTTGAGGTGGAGTTGTTTGCTGCAGGTCTAGTGGAAAAGCTGAGCTGCTCTGGTTGTTCGAGCTCATGCATCTTCCTCTCTTATAGAGGGGGGCCCTGTCCTATTGAGGTGGAGTGCGGGATGGCTGCTCAGTTTGGAAAGAGTTGCAAGATGGTTGCTGATTTTCAAATTTTTGTTATTTTGGGTTTGAGGTCCCAGTCAAAACTTGATGATGGCTCTCTTTTGGGTTTGAGGTCCCTGCCAAAACCTGATTGTAAAGGGTTCATGGTCCCTTTAAAACCTGTTATGGGGTCAAGGTCCCTGAAAAACCTGGTTAAGGGATTAAGGTCCCTTCAAAAACCTTTGGGTTTAAGGTCCCAGTTTTAGCTGATTTGCGGGTTCAAGGTCCCTAATAAACCTCTGTGTAGCTGGTGCTTTCTTGTCTTATTCTTAGTGTTGGTGCTGATGGGCTGCTGATGGTATTTGGATTATCTTTGGTGCAGCATGTTTGTCAGAACCCTGATGGTTCTCGATTCAAACCCTAACTGAAATTTTTGTGGTTTTTCGCAATTTTCTGTTTTTTTTGTGAAATTCTAGAACATCAAATACGCTAAGATCTTGCTCAATAACAGTAGGCGCATCATTTATTGTTGATTTCAGAGCGTATACAATAACAAATACGGAGATAGGGATGAAATATAATGAATTTATTGAAAAACCTGATTTCACACAGCCGCCTTGGGAAGAGTGTAATTTGTACGGCCAGCTCCAGATGTTCAGGATCCAAGCCCAGAAACAGGGAAGAATCTTCTAAAAACCTTAGGCGCCCCTTCTGCAAAAGACTGGAGACCAAAACCCTGAATGATGTTCTCTGTTGAAATTGTACGGCCTTTGCTGGTACGGCCTAACTGCTGCAATAAATGATCAAGTACGGCACCTTGGAAAATGTGCCCAGACTCTGAAAGATGATCTCTGGAACAAGTCGCCTCTATCAACTGGTGGATATCTTTGCTAACTCTGATGAATCTGTCAATAAATCCAATCTGTGACTCCTGAATGAAGTCACCCAGATGCAAGCTTAAACTGGTATTTCACAGCCTCAGTCTGCCTGATCTCTGAAGAGTTTTCGTTCTCCAGAAACGTTCGTCTGCCAGAAACCCTAGGGTTTGCAAACTCCAATGCTCAGAGCAATAAAGACAAAATTGAATAATAATCAGGATAGTTCGATTTTGTCTTAACTGGTAAATATATACTCCTTGAAGAATTTCGACCCACTCTCCTTTTAATTGATCATTTAAATAAATGACTTAATTTCGCACTTTTTAACTTAGGAGAAATAATTAATTATTGGCGTCCCTCTTTTAATGAATATAAAATATTCATTAAGTCAACATTTAATAATTTATTATAAAGTATACTAAATACTTTATAATTAAGCCAAATAATTAAATATTTAAATATTTCAATAAAGTGACTTTATTATAAAGTCAAAATATTAAATATTTAATAATTCATTAAATACTCCTTATTCCTCCGTCTGAACAACAAACTGCTGAACTGGGTCGATTCTGAGCTGAATGGTTGAACCAGGTGCCCTGTCCGAAATAGCAGCTTCCGCCTGACCTAACTTTCTAAAAATAGAAAGTTCCTGAAAATGCTCGAAGAATCAAGGCCCAACCTGACACAACCGCAAAACCGAGCTATCAAACAGGAGCAATCGCCTGATGATCCTCTCGACACTCTCACCACGAGGATCGAAATGATAGGCTAACCTCGTCACCAGCTATGCCGACTAGGATGGGGACATGACAGTCCGCCCTCCCTGAAATTGCTTGTCCTCAAGCAATCTCAACTCTGGATGTGTAAGATCTCCTCTGGCTCCCATGTAGCATCCTCAACTGGCAGATCTCTCCACTTGACCAGATATTCCCTGATCACACGCCTCCGTAGGTGTCTCTCTCTCATCTCGAGGATAGTCTCAGGTACTAGTATCAATTTCCCTTCGTCATCAAGGGGTGGCAAAACGGGAGAAGGTATAACATGCTGACCCAATGCCTTTTTCAGGCGAGAAACGTGAAACACATTATGGACCTTGCTATCAGCTGGCAAGTCCAACTCATAAGCAACCTCGCCCACTCGTCTGACAACACGAAATGGACCATAGTAGCGAGGTTTTAGTTTCTCTGCCCCACTCTTCCGCAGAGTGGACTGACGATACGGCTGCAACATGAGGTACACCATATCACCTACCTCAAAGGTACGCTCAACCCTCTTCTGATCAGCATACTGCTTTGCTGATTCTGTGCCCGCTGGATATTGTCTCGGAGAGACCTCAATATGTCCTGCTGACTCTGCATCATATCCCCTGCACTCGGCACTCTGCTATCGCTCAATATCAAATCCAGAAGGTTGGGCGCCTCATACCCATACAAAGCCATAAAGGGGGTCATCTGTATCGTCATATGGTGAGTCGAGTTATAACAATACTCGCACAAGTAGATCCATCTCACCCAAGCTCTCTGCTGACCAGCTATATAATTACGCAAATAACCCTCCACCCACTTATTGACAATCTCTGTCTGTCCATCTGTCTGCGGATGGTAGCTGGTACTCGGTGTCAGTTCGGTCCCACAAAGCCTGAACAACTCCTGCCAAAAGTTGCTCATGAACCGACTGTCTCTATCGCTGACTATCGTCCGAGGCAACCCATGCAGCCGGAATACCTCTCTGAAAAACAACTCTGCAGTCTGCGATGCTGTGAAAGTAGTAGTAATCGGGAAAAAGTGGTGCGTATTTAGTCAACCGATCCACCACTACGTAGATGCAATCTTTACCCTGGGCTTTCGGCAAACCCGTGATAAAGTCCATCGATAGACACTCCCACTTCCTGTCAGGTATCGGAAGTGGCTGGAGCAATCCAGCAGGATAAGTGTGCTCCTGCTTGTTCTGTTGGCACACAGAACACTCACGGACATACTGCAATACATCAGTTTTCAGCCCTTTCCAAGTAAACCGTTCCCGAACCATTTTGTAAGTCTTATAGTATCCAGGATGGCCCGCCATAGGAAGGTCGTGAAAGGCTCTCAAAACTATAGTCCGCACCTCAGAGTCAGGAACCAAAAGAATCCGCCCCTTGTAAATGATCAAGTCATCTACAACAGTATACCTGTCGTCCTGCTCTGTCCTGTGAACGATGCTAGAAGCCCATGGGTTCTTAGCATACTCACCATAATCCGATGCCTCCAATCCTCTGTGATTTGTGCTAAGGCATTCAACTGGGGTCTGCGAGACAAGGCGTCAGCTACAACATTCTGCTTCCCTTAATGAAAGTGATATCGAAGTCATATGACTGCAGTTTACTGACCCATTTTTGCTGCCTCTCATTCAAGTCTCGCTGTCCTAGGAAATGTTTCAGGCTGTTATGATCTGTGCGTACACTGAATTTGCTGCCTACCAGGTACTGCCTGAACTTAGCCAATGCATGCATAATGGCTAACATCTCCTTGTCATAAATGCTATAAAATCTCTCAGGACCCCTGAGTTTCCTGCTCTCAAATGCAATCGGATGTCGCTCCTGCATCAAAACGGCACCAATGCCCTCTCCTGAGGCATCACAGAATAAGTCAAAGGACTTCGTAAAGTCAGGCAATGCTAGCACCGGACATGAAGTCATGATCACCTTGAACCTGTCAAAGCACTCCTGCGCCTGTGGTGACCAAAGGAAAGCCCCCTTCTTCGTCAAGTCAGTAAGGGGTGCGGCGTGACGTGAGAACCCGCTAACAAACCTCCTGTAGAATGCACACAACCCAATGAACCCTCTGAGCTGCGTAAGGTTCTCAGGTACCGGCCAGTCAACAATCGCTCGGACCTTTTCAGGGTCCATACTCACTCCCTTGGCACTGATGATGTGCCCTAGATATAACAACTCCTCCATGCCAAGCTCGCACTTGGATTCCTTAGCATAGAAAGACTCGTCTGCTAAGATACCCAAGACTGTATCCAAATGAGCCAGATGCTCATCCCATGACCTGCTATAAACCAAAATGTCGTCGAAGAAGACTAACACAAATCTCCTCAACTGAGCATTGAAAACCCTGTTCATAGTTGCCTGAAAGGTGGCAGGTGCATTGGTTAACCCGAAGGGCATAACCAAGAACTCGAAGTGACCGCAATGACACCGGAAAGCGGTTTTCTCAATATCCTGCTCCCTCATCTGAATCTGATGGTACCCTGATCTCAAATCAATCTTCGTAAAGAAGACAGCTCCGTGCAACTCATCTATCAGCTCATCAATACGTGGAATAGGGTACCTGTTCTTGATTGTTCTTTTGTTGAGCTGCCTGTAATCGATACACATCCGAAGTGATCCGTCCTTCTTCTTCACCAATACAACCGATGAAGCAAAAGGAGACTTGCTAGGTCTGATATGGCCCATAGCTAACAACTCATTAATGGTCTTCTCTATCTCATCCTTGAGTCGTTTCGGATGTCGGTAGGGAGTGATCATAACGGGCTTCGCGCCCTCCTCCAACTCAATAATATGCTCCGTACCTCTGTCTGGAGGTCTACCAGGTGGGATGTCACTAAACACTTTGGAGTGTTTAGTCCTCAAGATCTGAATGTCAGGGTGGTACTCACCCTTCTGCGGCTCCTGCTGGGCTGGCATCAACATGCACTCAGCCGCCCAGTCAACCATATCATGACGAATGAGCCTCTCCATCCGTCTGAATGAAACCATCCTCAGATTACTGTCCCGAATCGCCTTGATGACATGTGGTCTCCCGTCAACCTTGAATTTCATCTCCATATCACGTAGGTTGAGTGTGAACTCACCCAAATCATGCAACCATGCCATCCCTAATACCACATCTGTATCCCCCATATTAACAACGTAGAATTCAGTCTTGAATTCATAGTTGTTCAGTCTCATCGGAAGATCAGTAATCTTTCGGTCACACCTGAGAGTATATCCGTCAGCCACCTTGACTCGAATACCCTCAAAAGCCTCTGTCTGGATGCCACACCTCTCCACTAAACGTGCATCAATAAAATTGTGTGTAGCACCAGTATCCAACAATGTAATCACTTTCTGACCTGCTAAGAGCCCACGAAGTCGAAATGAACCATCTCTCTGAAGGCTAGTCAGATGGGCTTCCTGTAGCTTCCTTCCACCTTCATGTTCACCATCATTTTCGGACCTCTCATCATCTGAAGGCTCGGAATCAGCTTGCTGGTCTGACAGATCAGATTGCTCTTCGCCCTCGTAAAACCACTCCATTTGATTATTTTTGACCTTTGGACGAAGTGGGCATATATGTTTTTCATCATAGGGTGCCTTGCACCAAAAACATAACTTTTTCTTACGCAATTCATTCAACGTTTCCCTGTCAAATGGTGGTGCATTCTGTCTCTTAGGATCCGGTTGATCCTTTCTCCTGTCAAAAGGCCTACTCTTGTCATTGTTTCTATCAAAAGGCCTATTGGGTCTCGTGTATGGTGTTGACCCTGAATTGAACTTGCTGCGAGGTGCTGCAAGCTCCATGCTTCTCGCCTTCCGCATGGCCTCCTGAAGTGTAGGTGGGTCAAAAGCCTTAACCCAACCTCTCATGGGTTCTGTCAAACCCTCAATGAACAGTATGATGAGTCTCCGTTCTGAAATCCCTGTGACCATGACTGCCACTCTCTGAAACTCACCAATGTATGAGTCCAAACTGCCTGTCTGTCTGAGCTGAGCCAACTCTCTGAAATACAGTTCCGGATCCTTCTTATCAAATCTCTCTATCAGTCTGCTGGTGAACTCCTGATAGGTATTGACCGCATGATGGCCTAGTGTATACATGCCGTGGTGCCACCAATCATGTGCTACTCCGTCAAGATGTAAAGTAGCAAATTTAATTGCCTCATCCTCCTGCATAGGCCTAAGTGACAAGTAATTGTCCAATTTCTGGACCCAAGACCTCGCTGATGTCTTTTCAGACCCATCAAAATATGGCAAGGTAATCTTGCTCACCGCATACTGCAAATCCCTATTCACCTGTGGCTGCGGCTGCTGATGCTGTGGGGGTCTGCGGTCAAATCTGCCTCCTCCTCTGGGTTTATAAACATCTATAAACTCATGGAATGTAAGTGCCTGCCGGATCTCAGGTGCTAGTGACATGTACTCACCATGAAATCTCGTCAAGTCTGCCACGGACATGCCATTGTGTGGCTGAAACTCCTGATGCTGCCCCTGATGCTCTGCCCCTGGAGTCTGTGGTGGAGTCTCCCTAGGTAAGAAAGTAGGCTGACCTGGCCTACGCTCCTGATAGATCGGAGACGGCTGTCGAGGTGCTGATGCTAATGGCTGATCCACTGGTGCAGTCCCGCTCGTCTGACCAATCTGTATGTAATGAGGCTGTGTGGGTGTGTACTGTCTAATGGTACCCATCAACTGAGACATCATGTCCATCATATTATCATGTCTCCGTCTAAACTCCTCATCAGTAATATCACCCTCTGCATGCGCCTTCCCTGGATCCCTGCGAGTCTCTGAGGAAGTCTCACGTTCTGCCATTAGGGTTGCTACACTGTTTTCACTGCCGTCAGAACTGGATCTGTGAATACCAAGTACTCCTGATATCGTTTGACCTTCGGGGATTGGTGGACCTGTCCAATCCTCGTCTTTGCCTGTCCCTACACCTTTAATGTACTGAATGGTATCTCTGTTCATGAAAAAGCACTAAAAAGCACACTGTATTCTGAAAAAGCACTGAAAAAGCACAGGATGGCAGGAGATCTGTGCTCTGATACCACTGTCAGAACCCTGATGGTTCTCGATTCAAACCCTAACTGAAATTTTTGTGGTTTTTCGCAATTTTCTGTTTTTTTGTGATTTTGAGGTTTTTGACAATATGCTGAAAGCTGCGATTTAACTAAATAATACTTGGAAAAATTCAAATAAAATTCTAGAACATCAAATACGCTAAGATCTTGCTCAATAACAGTAGGCGCATCATTTATTGTTGATTTCAGAGTGTATACAATAACAAATACGGAGATAGGAATGAAATACAATGAATTTATTGAAAAACCTGATTTCACACAGCCGCCTTGGGAAGAGTGTAATTTGTACGGCCAGCTCCAGATGTTCAGGATCCAAGCCCAGAAACAGGGAAGAATCTTCTAAAAACCTTAGGCGCCCCTTCTGCAAAAGACTGGAGACCAAAACCCTGAATGATGTTCTCTGTTGAAATTGTACGGCCTTTGCTGGTACGGCCTAACTGCTGCAATAAATGATCAAGTATGGCACCTTGGAAAATGTGCCCAAACTCTGAAAGATGATCTCTGGAACAAGTCGCCTCTATCAACTGGTGGATATCTCTGCTAACTCTG
This sequence comes from Sequoia sempervirens, assembly GCA_007258455.2. NCBI lineage: Eukaryota > Viridiplantae > Streptophyta > Pinopsida > Cupressales > Cupressaceae > Sequoia > Sequoia sempervirens. Next base: position 44,021 of record VDFB02343341.1, on the reverse strand, counting down.
ATGAATCTGTCTATAAATCCAATCTGTGACTCCTGAATGAAGTCACCCAGATGCAAGCTTAAACTGGTATTTCACAGCCTCAGTCTGCCTGATCTCTGAAGAGTTTTCGTTCTCCAGAAACGTTCGTCTGCCAGAAACCCTAGGGTTTGCAAACTCCAATGCTCAGAGCAATAAAGACAAAATTGAATAATAATCAGGATAGTTCGATTTTGTCTTAACTGGTAAATATATACTCCTTGAAGAATTTCGACCCACTCTCCTTTTAATTGATCATTTAAATAAATGACTTAATTTCGCACTTTTTAACTTAGGAGAAATAATTAATTATTGGCGTCCCTCTTTTAATGAATATAAAATATTCATTAAGTCAACATTTAATAATTTATTATAAAGTATACTAAATACTTTATAATTAAGCCAAATAATTAAATATTTAAATATTTCAATAAAGTGACTTTATTATAAAGTCAAAATATTAAATATTTAATAATTCATTAAATACTCCTTATTCCTCCGTCTGAACAGCAAACTGCTGAACTGGGTCGATTCTGAGCTGAATGGTTGAACCAGGTGCCCTGCCCGAAATAGCAGCTTCCGCCTGACCTAACTTTCTAAAAATAGAAAGTTCCTGAAAATGCTCTCTGGAAGAATCTGCGAAGGCCCAACCTGACACAACTGCAAAACTGGAGCTATCAAACACTGAGCAACTGCTCCAGATGATTCTCTGCACACTCCTGTTAGCCTACGAGGATTGAAATGATAGGCTAACCTCGTCACCAGCTGTGCTGACTAGGATGGGGACATGACAATGTTACTCTTGGATAGAGTTTCTAGTCCCTTCAAAACTGGTCTGTGATGGGTTTTGGGTCCTATCAAAAACTGATTTTCCTCATCAAAAACAATTTAAATTACTTCTTAATACTAATCTCTTTTCCCCAAACTGGTCTCTATGATGGGTTTTGGGTTCCATCAAAATCTGATTTTCCTTATAAAAAACAATTTAAATTACTTCTTAATACTAATCTCTTTTCCCCAAACACTCCTATATTATTCTCAATCCCACTCCCTCCATGTCACTTCCCTTGATCACCTCCATTCTACTGCCTCATTTAACACCACCTCCCACTTTTAAAAATCTTTACTTATCTTTTTTATTTTTGCACCTGTCACTTTAGTTTCTCCTAGCACCAACACCGGCCTTCATTCCCCCTCACTATCCCACCACCCTTCTCACTGTCCTCAGTTTACCCTAATATGTTTTAGATTTGGTGCCATTTTTTCTTGTGTAAAATGAAAACATCCTCTAGACACTCCTTTCAACAGCTTTCGTCTTCCTAGCCGAATCTACGTCTGACTGGCAAAACATTTGTGGTCCTATTACATTCTCTCTTCCTGCTCTTTAGGCCAGCATAAACCTGGTTTTCATTGCGACTTTCCTTTTACAAACAGTCACAAAGAATACCCTAAAAGTATAAGTATTATTGACAACAGAGATTGGCTGCTAAATGCAGAATACTGCAAGTTTTCAATGGCTTCATCAATAAGGAGATGCTCCAAGTCAGACATAAACTCGCCATTTATAAGGGCAGAGAATGGAGAGGAAGGTAAATCTCTCAATGAATTTAACAAATCTTTTGTTAGTCACTAAAAAAACAGAGGTAATTGTGCCCATTACCATTAAGCTTGTTAATTTTGAAACCCTAACTGTAATATATGATGGGCATTTGTTTTAACTGGAGGTCCTGTTGGATGTCCTTCATTCTGAACTGTTAATCCACTACTCTACATTAAGCATCCAACAACTTGGAAGATTGAAATATTCATACTAATGCTTGCTAAAAACTATCTTTGAATGGCTTTCCAACACCTTAGCTGCATTGGTAGATGCTTACTGCATCTCTGCGTCTTGTGTTAACTCTCACGGCACCTCTCTGCTAAGCCTCAATCCCCCTAAACTTATGAGATGTAAAATGGAACTTAGAGAAAATTTTAACTACTTATTGATGAGAAAGAATGGATTTCTTCTTACAAAAACTGATGCTATGAGTATTTGTATTTCCACCCTTTTTTAATTCTCATGTTAGGCTCCTCACCAACCCATCTTGTAATATCCCACAACCAGTTATATCGAATCTCTTGCAAATATCAGCAATGACAATATTTATACAACTGTAATGTGCTTATTAAAATATTTAATTAAATTAGCAAATTTTCACCATGAAAGTTCATGGATATTTCGTTAAACATTTGACAGGAAGTTGGACTATGTGAGTATTTCAACAAATATATTCACAGCCCACAGAGAATGATTTTTACAAGTAGTATAAATGCAACAGTATTATCAAAGTATGAAATCTGCTGATTAAACTTCAAATGTTGTCTGAGTCTCACAGATGTTTGTCATTCACTTTAAATATATCACATTCAGAATTAGCAAACAATATCATTGAATGAAGGTAAATAACAACAAATCTGACCTTAATAATGAGTGAATGTATATTTTAATTTTATGTTGCAGAATTTCTGATGATGGAATTTAGCTATTGCCATTCCTTCATTGACAAGACTTAACCCAGTATGCTGTTGTCAAACTTTTTCCCAATCACTGGACTGAAAATACAATTTGATTACAATCCAGTTTGTTATTCACAATTGTTGCTGACCTATATGAAATATCTGTTAATATTCTTATATGCTGGAAATGCATAAATTCTGCTCCTGAAAGTGCGGCACAGATAGTATGGTCTGAAACCTTCAAGAAAGGGCAGTGTCCTATCACCAAACTGCCCGTAACCTTCCAGAATAGTTGTGCAGCTCTTCCAAACAACAAATGAGTCCCAAAAGGTGAGTGACTGGTGTAAGAATCACAAAAAGACCCTTCCAAATTGTGTGTTTCTTCTTTCAGCTCCCATACACTACTTCCCACTTCTGTACAGTGCCTCAAGAAGGCCAAACAAACATGACTGGTGTAATACTCACAAAAAGACCCTTCCCAATGGTGTGATTCTTCTTTCAGCACCCACACACTACTTCCCACTGCTGTACGATACCTCAAGGATGTAATATCCCTGTTTTAAATCATGTCAGAGCTGATTGTAGCTATTGGTTTTCTCGGTGACAATCAATGTTGTTTGAGGGGTTATCTGATGTCCGAGGAGATCGTGAGTATTTTTGGCGCCTTCAGTTGTCGCTTCCAGTAGTGTTTTTTTTTTTCGACAGTTTCAATTGTTGGTGTGAAAATATTTTAATAATTAAATAATTATTTTAATTATTTTGTTAAAAGTGACTTTAACTAGAAAAGTTAAATATTTTAACAAGGTCACTTTTTGGGAGAAATAAGGAGTTGAAATTAAAAAGTAAATTTGGTTTTCAAGAAAATGTGGTGAGTTACAGGAAAAGATGAAAAAAAGATTTTGAGAAGCTTATTTTCAGATTATGCTTGGGTTTTAATTTGGTTTTTTTGGAGAGCTTGGTTCTAGGAGCTTGAGGACAGAAACCCTCGGGTTTGGAGGTTTAGACGAAAATTCAAATCTTGTTTCAGGCGGAATCATCCAGGTTTCATAGCTATGCATATTGTTTTGCAAATTTTGAAATTTGCGAAGTCTCTTTCAAAGACAAATTTCAGAGGGGAAAGTTCCAGTTAAGAATGGAATTTAGGGAGATGGAAATGATATTTTAAAAAAGGCTCGATATCCATGAGTTTTTCCTATTGCAGCTTTCATTAATTAATCCATATACTTTTCAAGGAGAAGTCGTGGTCTCATTGGTCAACTTAGCATGATGATTAAGGGTGTCGATTTCTTGTATGGTTCAGGAATGCAATTAATTTAACGCAGAACCATTCCATACTTGTGTGGTGGGCCATTTTTATTCAAATCTGTTAGTGGAAAAGGGAGGTGTATGAATATTTTATTCATGTTTTTGAACATTGAATCGCAGCTTGCAATGGTTTAGCTGAAGCTACTAAGGGAGCTGTTTCTTTTTAAGATAGCTGCCGCTCAATTAAAAGAAAGAAGCCGTACAAATTTCAAGGATTAAATTGGCGACATCCTTAGTAAAGCTCATGCTTATCTAGCCGCAGCCATATTAAACTCTTGAGGTAGACAGATGTGAAAGAAGTGGTGGGAAATAATCTTCATGTGGAATTGAAGGAGAGATTGCGCTGCATGTGAAGTCTTTAACTGGCATCAATCAAACTATACAAGAAATGCCGAATTTCCATTGGATGATAACCCATGTTGGCACTGAAGTTAACAAAATTATTAATTCAAACAAACAATGAACATTTTGGTCAAAGCTTGTGGACGGAAGGATTTAGGAAGGAGCAATTAAGGAGAGGAGTCGGGTCCTGCTTGCTAGCTACCATGAACCTCCACTGCTGCCGTATTACCCTTTTAAGGATCCGTTGTACAGCTATTGGGAAGCTTCTGTACAATTTGTAATGGGCGTGGGACTGAGTGAGCATTGACTAAGTTTTCAGGTCAGCTGAATGCTAATTTCTATTTGTGGGTAAATGTTATTAGTTGATAAATTTCTGAGTTGAATAATGAATTAGCTGAGCATATTTTGTGCAAGAAAATTAAAATGATGTGATGCTTGAAATATGTTTGTTCCTATAATGGAAATTTATGAGAAATTCAAGAAATGTATAAATTGCAAACTGTATACCAAAACCATTATCAAGACAATGAAAACAAATTGAAAAAAAGGTTCAAAACAGCAGGTTGGTAAACTGTTTGATGAAATGCCCAGACACACATTTGGTCGGGAATTTTTTTTTTTTGCATAGTAATTTAATGTGGAATATTTCAAAGGAGGCCAAACAAACACTCCTAAGGGAGAATCGATTTCATAAACAACAATATGGGACTGCAAAACTGATATAAAACTCTAGCTTGATGCTCCTGTCTAAACTCCAATAATATATTCAAATAATCTGCAATAAACTCCACAATTTATTATTTGTAGACAAATCTCAATAAATTTTACCTTCAGCACAAATACCCAATTGGAAAGATGATTACTTTGCTTCAACACAAACAAATGTCAAAATTGTATTCTTTCAACACGAACTGTGACTTTGAATGAATCACGTTGTATTGGCTAGGGAAGATCTTTCACTGTCAAAGCCAATCTTTGCCTTAGGACTTTCATTCTAGGGCTGTTGTTGAACAAACCTGCTCAACCTCCACAACTGGGTTTCAATAAAATACATAGCTCCATGGAGTTTCCTGACGAGGAAGTGGAGGGATGAGTTTCGTGGACGGGGGGACCAAGGGCCTAAGTTTGAGGATGACATGGAGACAATGGTGAGGCAGCAGGAGGGGGGAGGTGGCGCAAATACATATAGTACTTGAAAAATTATATATGAAAAGATGTGTAAAGAAAAAGTATAAGAATTCTAAATGAAACTTTGGCATACTAAGTAATGTTTAAACTAACAAACACTAAAAACATGGGATGATTGCATTGAACATTAACAATGGTGGGTAGAGGTTTGGAGGAAAATTAGAAATAAGTATAAGAATTGCAAATAAACATGGCAATTATTGCATTGAACATTAACAATGGTGAGTGGAGGTTTGGGGTCAAGGGGTAGTGAAATATTCCGAGCCAATTTTTTTTCGTTTTTCAAATTAGAGATTACAACAAATGCACCCGTTAAGGTTAGCAGCTAAACCAAAACGTGCTGAAGCAACTCTAACCAAAATGTACACCAAGATCCCGATGTGGGCAAGGTGTGAGCATTGGTCAGAGGATCTAAATCAAATTGCTTATGCAGGAACTCTAACCAAGAATGGCGCCGATGATGGCGAGTATATGGTCAGAGGATCTTCTATACTAAATGCTGAAAGGGAACTCGACACCAAGTATGTGCTACCCAATCCAGTATGGAGTGAGGGGCGACCATATGGCGGAGTGTTACAAAGTACAATGCTTGAAAGAAATACTGAAAGCTGAAAGTACTCAACACCCAGAATGTGCTTGCTAACCCAGAGTGGGAAAGTAGCTACCATAGGGCGGAGATATATCTATTACAAAACAACTTCATAATGAAAGAGAGCGTTACAAATCATAATGGAACAATGCTGAAAATGACTGCCAGTACTACTGTCAGTTTACAAAATGATGATCATTCGCCTGCCAATAGCTTAGGAATTTGATAGGTTAACATTACATCATAAAGAACTCTCCTTAGCTTAGTTAGGAGTGCCAAACAGTGAACCTTTCAATGATCAGAATAACAATTCTGGTTTTTCTTTACAAATCTGCACTTTTAAATGAATAACCAGCAATCTAAGAAATCACTCATGTGTTCATAACTCTCCCATAACTCATCGGATTGACTTGAAACAAAAAGCAATATTCCCTAAGAATGATGGCGACTAGACTAAGACACTGAAAACAGATCAAACAGCCATAAATTATTTATGCACAGATTTCAATGAAATCAGCAGATGGTATGGCCTCAAGGAAGGGCGATCTGCTCTTATAAATTAATGTCTTCTCTAAAAAATCTGCAAATTAGAGGAGGATGGCGCCTAGACCTAGCAATGAAAATGGGCTAATACCCAGAACAATGTTTTTGGTATTTTTTGACTTGTGAATAAAAACATGAATCTGCTGTAGCAACAATGCAATATTCGGAAAACCACTAATATGCAAAACAGATCTAATAATGCACAATCTGAATACAATACTCAAAACTAAATGCAACTCACAAATGTAGATATCTCATCACTAGTTGCTGTGTTGCAAGCAAGAAGCAATGCCTGAGCTAGGAGGCCTTCATTCCCCGAAGCAGTTCCAGAGCCAAACCGGCAGCATAACAATACTATAGACCAAAGATGATGAAATGAGGATTCAAGTCTTCCTTTTATAATTTCCTGTTGACTTCTCATAACCCTAAACTCCTCTTCAAAGTCAAAACCCTAATCCATTTCAAAAGATGGCGTCCTTTTCCTTCAAAGCTCAATATTGACATTTTAAATAAATTCAATACTTTGATAAATGTGCCCACTTTAAGCTTGATTTGACTTTGGTAAATAATAAAATAATCTTTAATGAAGGCGCCACCCTCAAAAGACCACTTTTCAAAACAACATGAAGTCAATAGACTAGGCCAAGGGGTCAACGTTAAAATATAATATTAAAACGTGACTTTTAATTAAATGACTCAACTTATCTCTCCAAATGTGCCCTGAAGCCATTAATGAGCAAGTCAACTGACCAAACTGAAGTAGGAAGTCAACCACACTGAACCCAACTGTAAAACTGTCAGAAATAGAATTTACTAAAAATAGTAAATTCCTGAAAATGCTTAGAATGCCAAGACAAACATACCATTGCGAAGCTCTCTGAAAACCCAGAAAGAAACCGCAATTGAAGCAATCAACTCTGAGCAAGAACATCCTTCAAAATAGGAAACCCTAATTTTACCTTCCGACTAGCCTATGGGTCTCCGGAATAGGCCAACGGTCACTGAAAAGGTCAGGCTTGAGACGGGGACATTACAGATAGTACCCCTTGCGAGGTTTAGGGGCAGAGCTCCCAATGGGGTCAAGGGGCAACACCCCTTTGTGGGGGTTTGGGGGTAAAGCCCCTAGGGGGGTTGAGGGGTAGCACAAATTATTAAATTAATGCTTTCAAAACCCCACAAATCTTCATGGTGAATGTTATTTTCATGATTTTATCACCTATTTTTTGGAATGCCTAGAAGTTCTTGGGACAATTGGGAGACTCATGAATGTCTTGGGGATGCCCTAGAGTCCCTAAACTAGGTGGCCTTTTGGAAATGTCCTTGAGACTTGGGATTGCGGGGGGACATTTCCCCCAAGTCCTCGTGTCTTAGAGACATCATTGTCTTGGAAACATGGGGTCTTTGGGGAGGATACATCCTTGTGGAACACTAATAAAATATAAAATATCCATAATATCAAGAACGAGGTTTCTTTCCTCAAAGCCCCCTTTTATATACACTTATTGCAATAATAAAATATTATTATTTGTGCCTTCTTATTTTTCCCTCCAAAAAGTGACTTTAGACTCCTTTTAAATAATTAACATAAGTTGTCTTTCATTTTTTATGTTTTCAACAACTTAACATTTAACGATTTAATTATTTAATTATTTTGCACACATCCAACCAAAGTTAGGGAAAATATTAGAATGGACCAAATATGAATTCTGACTATACCAAAATATTCTTAAGCTCTCAAGATATTGAACTGTATGAAAATGGGTGCTTTCCAAAAGTAGCAAACTTCTCCAAGAAGTGTGGAGATCTCCTAGAATGTTGAAACTACATCTGAAAGGTATTGTTGATCTCATCTTGAACTTTTGAACTAACTGTCACTCTCATGCTTGATTTTTGATAAAGTTGCCGATCTCCAAGATTCTTGGAACTTTTCAAGAATGTTGGAATGGACCAAAAAAGGGACATTACATGCCTAATGCTATCTTCAAGTATGCTTCTAGTAGTCCTCCTAAGGATCATAAATCTGTATATCTTCCCAAAGCTCAAGGCAAGTATGATGGTCTTGTCTTGAATTCTAGGTTCCTCTATATATGATGGTTTCTACACTTAGGGAGAGCTTTAGATTCTTGGCCAAGATCATAAAAGCCAACCAACAAAGAAAACTGACCACTCCTCTTGATAAAAAGGCCTCTCTCAAGGTTTACAATAATAAACTCTTAACTGTATGATGCTTTACAAACACCTATTAGGTGATTGCTACTGGCTCTCCCTTACATGGTCTTATCGAGATAAATTTTGAGCACTTTCCTATTCTTCCATTTCTTCAACCCAAGGCTTCTTTGAACCATTCCACTATTGGCAGCTAGTTGCTCCATTCTAGCTCTCAACACCCACAATGATAAACCCCTTTGCATCCTATGTAGTATGACCCCAAGATCCCATCCTATCAAAATTCATACTTCTGACCCCCTCTTGATGAACCGTGTGCTAGATCTTCTGATTTACTCTCACATGGCTTTAGGTGTGATATCCCTTTCCCGAATACTTGTAAAACCCTATAATTTTTGTATTTTCTGGTTTGTGCAAACTGGAATACCAACCTGCGCTATAAATAGTTCTAGCTAAAAATAGCAAGTCCTAAAATATGCTCTTCTCTTTGAAAATGATGACAGAAAAAATAAGTGCGAGTTATTTTTAGTGTGGGCTAAAAATAGATGTCTAGATAGGCAGCTTTGGATGATTTTGATTTGACGATGCTCTCCTTTATTTTGACAAAGTCTAGTAAAACCTTTTAACGAAGCTTTTAAATTCTTTGGGATGTCTGAAAATCTGATTATTTGATGAATCTTGGTGATGCACATTTGAAATTTTTGACGAAGCTTTGAAAATTCACTTGTTTGCTGAAAATAATTTTTTTTTAACTTGAACCTCTCCCACGAAGCTTCAATCATTCCACTATTGACAGCTAGTTGCTCCATGCTAGCTCTCAACACCCACAATGATAAACCCCTTTCCATCCTATGACCCCAAGATCCCAACTTGCCAAAGTTCATACTCTTGACCCCCTCTTGATGAATTGTGTGCTGGATCTTCTGAGTTATTCTCACATGGCCTTAGGTGTGATGTCCCTTTCCAGAATACTCGTAAAACCCTATATTTTTTTTTTGATAGGTAAATAGCTGCTAAGGGGCAGCACCTGTTATATTAATTATCAAAAGGATTACATTGATATATTTATCCAAAAACACTAGCTGATACTATACTAACCACCTGCCACCCATATGCATTTACACTGCAAGATAGCCTAGGGGCACCCACAACCACAAAATTGGGGCCATACAACTGGCTATTACAAAACATATCTGTTTACACCAATATAACTATACCACCTATACTTGGCTACAACGATATGGTAACAGAAGTAACACTAGCCAAAAGGACACAAAAATCTGTGATGAGCCTTGCTAGCTCACTGCTCAAACCCCTGTCTTTTTCTTAAGTCTATTTGTGTTTTTTAGTTTTTTAGAGAAATTTTGTAGACAAAAGAGAAGGGGCACATCATATAAAAGCTCACAGAATGAAAACTTGAGCAAATCTAATCAAACTGAAATTGTAGAAGGTGTTTATTATCATCAACAATGGATTTAAAACATATAAACATACCCGTAAGCCTCCAGATTTTTTAATTAAGAAACGGAGCCAGTTTGCCAGTCTATACATGAAAATCTGACTATATTCAGAATAGGATGAAACAAAGTCTGAATCCAGCTGTGAAACTTGAGCAATAGAAGAGGGAATGCCAAGTGCTGAAGATGTAATGTCCCCTTCTCGAACTTGATCTTTCCAGTGACCGTTGGCCTTTTTCTGGAAACCCGAAGGCTAGTCGGAAGGTAAAATTAGGGTTTCCTATTTTTAAGGATGTCCTTGCTCAGAGTTAGTGGATTCAATGGCGGATTCTTTCTGGGTTTTCAGAGAGCTTCGCAGTGGTATGTTCATCTCGGCTTTTTGAGCATTTCCAGGAATTTACTATTTTTAGTAAATTCTATTTTTGGCAGTAAACAGGTGGGTCTCAGGCAGTTGACTTTCCCTTTCAGTTGACTCAAGTGGCGTATTCAGTTTCGGGCTTCAGAATGCAGTTTTGGGGAGTTGAGCTCATTTCACTTAAAAATAACATTATAATTTAATGTTATTTTATCACCTTGGCCTAGTCAAATGACTTAATGTTATTTTAAAAGGTGGACTTGAAGGGTGGCGCCATCATTAAGGATTTATTTAATTTTTGATGAATTTTCCAAAGTCAAAGCAAGTTAATATGGGCGCATTTATCAAGGTGTGATTTTAATTAAAATATGAATATTGAGCTAAAAGGGAAAAGGATGCCATCTTGAAGAATGAGCTAGGGTTTTGTCATTGAGTTGGATTTTAGGGTTTCGTGAAGTCAACCGAAACTTATAAAAAGGAGACTTGAGCATCATTTCATTATCTTTTGTCTACAGGAATGTTATGCTGCCAGATTGGCTTTGGGATCGCTTCAAGGAATGAAGGCCTCCTAGCTCGGGCATCGCTTCTTGCTTGCAATACAGCGACTAGTGGTGATTTAGTCTAGTTTGTGAGTTTGCTTTGAGTTGTGTGCATTGTAATCAGCTTGTGGCTGTCTAGATCAGATTATAGCATATTAGTTAATTTCTGGAAATTGCATTTTAAGCTACAGCAGATCCGTGTTTTCATTTGTAAATCAGAAAACAAAAATAATCTCGTTCTGGGTATTGTGTCATTGCATCTTATTGGTAAGGGCGCCCCTTCATGAGTATTTGCAGATTTTAATACGAAGCTTATGATTTTATAATGCAAATCCGTCATTCCTTGAAGGTCGTACTTTCTAGAGTGCATTGGGATTCGTGTCAGTAATTAATAACCATTTTTAGATGCCCTTTCTTATTACTAAGTTAGGCGCCATCATTTTGAGGGTCTATTGCATCAGATTTGAGATCTTTTGGGTGAGAAATGAGAGAGTTATGAGCATATGAGTAAATTCATAGGTTGCTGGTTTTTCAATTTAAAGTGCAGATTTGTGAAAAAAACAGAATTATTATTTGGTCACTGAGAGAGTTATTGTTTTGGCATCTCTAATCAAGCCAAGGAGAGTTCTTTATATGATGTAATGCTAATCTTTCAATTCCTATGCTCTTGGCAGGCGAATGAGTTTCATTTTGTAAACTGGCAGTAGTACTGGCAGTGATTTCCCGTCTTGTTCAAATCTGATTGTAATGCTCATTTCCATTTGAAGTTATTGTAATAGCTATAGCTCCGCCCTATGGTCGCTACTTTCCCACTCTGGGTTAGCAAGCACATTCTGGGTGTTGAGTATTTCCTGCTTTCAGCATTTCTTTTCAAGCATTGAATTTTGTAATCACTCCGTCATATGGTCGCCCCTCACTCCGTATTGGATTGGGTAGCACATACTTGACGCCGAGTTCCCATTCAGCATTTAGAGTAGAATATCCTCTGACCATATGCTCGCCATCATCGGCGCCATTCTTGGTTAGAGTTACAACATAAGCAGTTTATTTTAGATCCTCTGACCAATGCTCACACCTTGCCCACATCGGGATCCTGGTGTACATTCTGGTTAGAGTTGCTTTTGCACGTTTTGGTTTATCCTCTAACCTTAACGGGTGTAATGTTGTAATCTGATAATTGAAAAAACGAAAAAATTTGGCTCGGAATATTTCAGAAGATAGTGAAGAGAAACCCTCAAGAAGATAGGTGTTTCTTCAACCAGCAAGTGTGCCCTAGCTCAAATAGCCACGCCTTTCAAGCAAAAAGACCAGAAACACATCTTAGAAGGTGCGCCCAAGTAGCTATGATGCCTGCCATGACAAAGGAAGAACACCATCTATTCAAACCCTCTGTTTCTAATGAAGAACACTTACAAAAATCTGTTAAAGCACTGCAAAACTTCTGAATGAAGCTCTCTCAATTTGCACCAATTCAGGTGATCTCTCACAGCCTCACAAGTGCTCACACTGAAGAGATTTTGTTCTCCAATGGTGGATTGCTGCAAACCTGATCATAGGATGAAAGCAAAGGGAAAACCTCCAAGGCAAAGTTGAAATATTCAAATAGATGAGTTTCTCATTGCCCTCAACCCTTATATAACAAAGGAGGTGAAAACTCAAGGAGGCCGTACATTTTAGGGTTTTAGATCATTTAAATTTTTGGAAATAAACTCAAGTCACTTTGCATAGTTCTAACTTTGATTTTTGGCGCCTCCTTTAAGTGATTAAATAAAATACTTTAAAACACTCACTTTAGACTTATTTAAGTGATATAAAAATTATAAAGTCAGTTTGACTTTATAAAAAGACTTTAAGTTAAAATATAACTTAAATCACTTAAGTAAGCCTATCTCCCTCAATTCTCCACATAATTCAGTGCCGTCAGAAGCAAACAAACTCCTGTATTGCCAAAGCCTGCAATGAGCCAATCCATGATCTCAGAAAATGAAATTGACCGAACTCTCCAGAAGGTACCACTGACCCTCTAACCAATCCAGTTAGCCCACAAGGGTCCAAGAAAAGAGCTAACACACTGCATCAGGTGACTGACTAGAGTGGGGACATCACAAAATCCCCCACCCAGAGTCATTTTAGAACCTTATAATTTTTGTATTTTCTGATTTGTGCAAATTGGAACAATTTTAGAATATAGAACAGTAGCTACTAAACTCTAATAGATACTGAACAGCAGTAGTTAATTCCAGAAATAAATATGAAAATCCTCTACACATCCAAGGTTCTTACATCTAAAAATTCCTATTTGCCAAACCTCTGCTGGAACAATCATTTCACCAAAGGCACAAGACCACTCAGCTACCACAATATTGCTTTGAGTTCCAACAAAGTAGCCTGTAATGATTACCTTTGTTTGTTGTGTTGAGAATGCACACATAGGTGAGACTTCTGTAATGCAGAAACCCTGTCCATGAACAAGAGATTGATGACTTGTGGCATGTGAATCCAATTCTTCCTCTTGGCTGTAAGTGTTGTTAGGTCCATCATCTGTGAAGCTATTAAAGCTTGAAGCTTGTGTTGATTCAGACCATGGGCAACCAACAAATTGAAGATAAATAGGCATTCCAAACTCATCATATCTAGTGTGAACAATAATTGCTGGATGCCCAAGAAAATTTCCTGCTATCTGAAACATTGCAGCACCATTTTCATAATTAAATTCACCACATTTGAGGTTATCAGATTGAACATGATATGCAGTTACACCAGTTGTAGGAGTGATGATCACATTTGTCCTTTTAAAATATCCATATGCATATACATTTGACGAGACCTAAGCCATTGTGCATTAAGGGACTCACAGCCAGTATAGTTTTTATACACATGAAATGCAATTTCTGTATCACCATTTGATCTCCTCACACCCAATTTCTTGAAATAAAATCCAACTGAAGCATCACATTCACAACCACTTGTTACATAATGGGCAAGGCACATTTCCTCCGACTCTGGCAAAGTAACCTCCAAAATTTGACATCTATAATAAGATTCAAGTATATCTAATGCTTGGTAACAAGTTTCCTTTATAGTATGATCACAATGACTGAACCACTTAGTGTACTTTGCAAGCTTGAGATTGTAATACTCTTTCTGTTTTGCAGCAAAGGTAGATGTATGCAAGGCTACAGTGAAATGAACTGATTAGTTGGAAGATGACTGGCAATTGCAGTATATGAAATGACTGCATCCTCCACTGATCCAATCAGCACACCAGTCATTCAAACTGTCCAATTTAAAGGAGGCACTCCCAAATGGGGTATGCATCCATAATAGGCTTAAAACCGACTACATTACATAGTGCTGCTGGCATTCACACAGATTCACCTCCCAACATCAAACATTGTGCTATCTTGCAACTCACACCTTATGAGTTCTTTTAACTGTGACTACTTCCATCAGACCATATATTATTTGAATTATCATAATTTTTCCTACTTCCATAATTATTTGAGGAGTTATTTTAATATTCAGCTTTAAGGATTGTCCCTGACCTGTAAACATTGAACAGTCATTCACAACATATACTTTATGTTCATTCATGGTTAAATTTTGTTTTCTTCTTGTCTAGGTGTATGGGATGATGAATCTGTCTGCAATAATGATTTTGAACTCATCATAAAATTCATCCTTCATGTGTCTCAAAATATCACCAAGATCCCATACTGTTATGCAAAACCAATTTTGATTTTGAGCAAAAGAAGCAACATGCCCTTAGCTGCAAGCTGTATCTTTCACCCTTTCATCCTTCTTAAACTGTTTTTCATGATGACACAATTTTTGTAATGATATAGTGTGAAGTATTGAATCTGTACTTTTATTGTCTCTTTCATATCTCAAATTATAATCACATGAACAGTCGAAGTACTTACCTTCTTTTGCTGATTTAAAAGTTCTTGACAGGTTTGTATAAACACAAACATCCTTGTGACTTGATATTTCAGAATTAAAATCAACAAAAACATTCTTTTGAATTGCATGCCCATCAACAAAGCTACTCTAAGAAATTAAGAATCAATCACCTGTGACAATGACTAAATCTTCATAATACTTGGAAGATTGATTGGTAGTTCTTGGACTGGGACATCTTTTACAATCATGGAAACTTCAAATTCCACTGGTTATGCCTGTTTCTTATTGATTTTGTTTTTCTGGTATACAAACTTATCAGAAATATATCTTTTTCTGTTAAAGGACCCTTATCTTCAACTTGCATTGCGGATCTCTTCTGTTCTTGTTCAATGGTTAGTTCCTTAACAATGTCTCGTGCCTTTGGTTTTGACTGTTGTCCTTGCTTCCTTATTTCTTCCTTGGCAACCCCTTCAAGTTTTGACTTTTCCTCTTTTTTCCTCAACTTCCTAATGTGATTGTGCAGACCGCTTTTATTTGGATATCTTATTTCGATTAACTCCAAGTATTCATCAAGGGACCTTGAGATTTGAATTTATCAGACATCCCTTGATATTGGTAAAGGATTTTGGTAGCCACAAGTTTGTAATTCATTCAGTCCTGTGTTTTTATCCATGTCTCCTGATCTTTCAAATACCTTTCCATTCTTTTGTCCATTGGTTTTACCAAATCACTAAGATGATCTATAATAAGCTTTATAGATTTTCTCTTTGATCTTTTGTCATGATTCACAGGCTGAATTAAAACTTAAGATTTAACCTTGCAGGCTAGCAAGATCAAATCTTTGATACTACTGTAATGCCCCTTTTCAGAATATTCATAGAACTCTATAATTTTTGTATTGTACTATTTTCTGATTATGCAAATTAGAATAATTTTGGAATATAGACTTAGCTTGGAGAGAGACTTATTTTCTGGAATGTCTAGCAGAGGATCCTCCTATGCTATCTGGACTAACTAACTCCAACTTTGATGCTTCCATTTTCATTGGCCTTCTCCTTGGTGAGAAAGACATTAAATCTTTTAGCATCTAAATCCCTAACTGACGAACTTAAATGTTTTTCTACCCAGACATCCTTGCTCCTATGTTAAATTTACTGTAATCATTCTTATTTTGATTATTAATTTTCTAGGCCATTAAATATAGTTATTTGCTTATGGCTTATTAGTAATAATTATGTTAGTAGCTTATTTGTGTTTTCAAAAAATTTCTTAGAACAAAATTTCAGTGGATGAAAATGCAGTTTTGGAATTGTCTTAGGAGTACACATTTTGTTGCGAGAGCTTCCATCAATCTTGAATGGATCAGCTGCAAGTAAGGCACTAGAACAAGATGAGTCCATGGCATCTTTAGCACCTAAGGTACTATCTCAATCAGCATTAGCCTGGCAGTTTTCTATTGAAGTTCTTTATTACAGGAAAATATGGACAAGTGTTCAAAACAAATGGATTCTATGCTTTTGGAAGAGCATTAAATTTGGTGACATAGATTGATTATTCCATATTCTATTTAAACAAACTGAATCTAACATTATTAAAAGTTTGGTGTTTTTCTTTTATTTGGTTCAATGTGGCAAACCTAGTTTAATAGCTTTACCTTCATTAGGCTTGTCAATATCTTTTTGGCTGTTTATAAAATGATCATTGCTCTTTCAGAGAAATGAAGTGTTGAATGCCCTGTATCACCTTGGCTCGCTTTGATCAACAGTCATATATCACTGCAATCTCCCTGGTAGGACACACACAATGCACCACCCATTTATTGATATTATAAGATGCTAATACTGCTAAAAGTAAAATTCATTGTGGACTCATTTTGAATTTTGTTGCTCCCCTGGCAAAAACACAATACAGCAGTCCTGTTATTGTGCAGGACATGAAGGCTTTCTTGGGATGATTGTAATGAAAGAATATTGTCTTATTTTTTGTTGATATTATTGAAGCAAATTTGTGCATAAATATGGTAACATGTTACAAGTCTTATCCTACAAAGTAAATTTGTTGAAAGAGAACAAATGATTGAGTCCACATATATGAATCTTTACTCATTTAATATAGTTATGATCA
This sequence comes from Sequoia sempervirens, assembly GCA_007258455.2. NCBI lineage: Eukaryota > Viridiplantae > Streptophyta > Pinopsida > Cupressales > Cupressaceae > Sequoia > Sequoia sempervirens. The sequence goes on along the minus strand of VDFB02343341.1, from coordinate 26,996 downwards.
ACCAGTTGCATATTCTGCATAAAGTCTCATTAGCCTTATCTTATGAGTTAGTGTTATGTACTAATTAGTATGGTTATTGAATATTGCAGTTGCATTGTTATCACACCCCTTCCAAGGAGATTTCCATGAGGTGTGATACAGAGCACTTAGTTACCTTTCTTGTGTGCAAGTGGGATTTGCAGAAGTAGGCATAGGTGCATGTGTGATACTAGCTAAATGGGTTTGTAAGCATAAACTAAAATCTAATGTTATTGAAAACAATTAAGACTTATTCCTCTATTCTTGTACTCTAACTATTCACCATTAGAAAGCATAACAAAAATTAAGAAAAAGAGAATATTGCAGCCACTAATTGATCTGAGTATGAGAGGGGTTTCTATAGCTCACCCTACTAAGGGAAGTTGCTGCACTTGCTCCTTAGATTAACACAATAAAAAACTATTCCTATCAAGGTGGTTGAAATGATCTAGGTGGATTCTGTAGATACACTTCAGCGAGTGTTTTGTGTCTTTCCTTAAAGGGTTTGAGTGTAATGTCCCCTTTCTAGCCAGTGGTTTGAGGAGACAAGGTTAGCCTATTACTACGGTCCCTGTAGGCTAACAAGTTGTTTAGGGGACTTTTCTGAGGGGATTTAGGACTTGTTATGTGCTACTTATTATTTATAGTAAGTAATATCAAGGTCAGTGACGACACACCTGTAGTGGATTATGGACAGGACACTCTTGGGAGTTCATTGCCAGACTTGGGTTAGGAGTTATTGAGTTATTAAGTCACATTTCTTCAATAATTATTATTAAAGTGACTTAGTGATTTAATATATTAAACTAATAAAGTGACTAAATTAAAAGAAATGCCTAACGTCACTTTATATTCACTTAAGTGAATGGGGCGCTTGGAGACATGAAATGAAATATTAAAATAATATGCCTTATGAAGTTGGCATGGGTTTTCAAGTGGAGAAAATAGATATTTTATTTGGTCAAAGCAAAACCTAAAACTTGGCGTGACTTATTGGGAAAGCATAAGGAAAGGAAAGAGGCTTCTTTTGTTTTTTATCCAAGTATACATTCAAACACAGAAAAATTGAGCACAAGGTTGTAGGTATGGAGTTTTGAGCTGATCTGAGGATGAGTTAGGACAGGATCTACAGGAGTGAGAGACCGTCTAAGGGTTCTAGTATGGATGGCTTCACATAGGACCATCAATCTGAGCTTTGATTGATTTACTTAGCATTTTACTTAAGCAGTATTCAATAAAACAGAGGCATTCAGCACTTACAGGCACGTGGGAGCTTGAGAGCTCCAAATCTTCACGTAGGGCGTGATACTTCTCCAAATTAGGCCATACCAGGCTCAATCTTGTAAGAGACTTGGTGTCTCTCAACCCCAAATCTGTGCTGGATAATGCTATTTGTTTTGGGTTTTGATGTTTTTTCTATATTTTGTTGGTTTGATTGATATACTATTTTATCAAACCTAAATCATTGCATTGCACATTGATAATAATATTCAAATGAAATGAATATGTGAATCTGGAAAACCACTTAAACTCAATGCACAGTGACAACTGAAGACTTGCACAAGCCCAAACTGATTATGAATGATGGCCAGATATAAGAGTATTTGACTCAGAATGAACGGCAGTAAGCATTAGATCATAAGCTATGCTTAGTGAACTGTAACAGCAATATTATCATTTCATTCATCTACAAAGTTCAGATATAACAGTGTAGACTAGGGTTTCAGAATATGCAATAATAGATGCTACAAGACAGCCCTTTTGCAACAAGTTCTGAGTAATAAGATGGCTGGTCTGTTTATACAAAATGCTCAGAAATGAACAACAGCAAAACACCCTTAAACGTTTCACCCAAAATCAGATTGCAATCATGTTAACATTGATATTCAAGTATCTTTTGCTGGTATCTATTACAATCTTAATCAATTCTAGACTTAATGCCAAGGGTCAGATATACAATGATATTTTCGGATGTAACATTTTCAAATTAAACAGAGATTATAAGCTGCTTTACAACTTGGAGCACTCAGAAATTCACTTCAACTTATAATCATTATTCCTTACTGATAATCTGTGTAGAAAATATACATTTAGCATGGATGAGAATGTATATAAACCCTGACCTGGAAGTTTGCTTAGGTCTGAAATGTGTACAGCAGTCTGGAAATGAATATCTTCATGTATTTTGACCATATACAGATCTGAGATTAATTGCAACAAGCAGAGAATGGATTTTGAGCACTAGAGAGTTCACAACTAGGCTAAGAATGCTTTGAAAGATGCACCAAATTACTGTAGCGGATCACTGTTCACGCCACTATAGCGATTTACTATTCACGAGTACTGTAACGACGGGCACTGTATCACGATTACTGTAGCAGCGGGTACAATAACTCCAAACTTGCAATTTTATTCTAACCCTATGTTGATTCTTCACTTGTAAGTACAAATATGACTCCTGTATGAAGCCACCTTACTTAGCAATCTTCAGCTGATCTCTCACAACCTCAGAAAGCTTGACTCTGAAGAGGTATCGTTCTCCAAAGCCTGAAAAATGCACGAATTTGCAGAAACCCTAGTTTCTTCACAAACTCCACAGCTCTCAATAAAAGACAAAGTTGAATAATCATATCATAATGAATTCTTTTTGCCCTTTGAAAGCTTTTATAGCCTCTTTGAGAAAATCGACCTATTTTGGCTTTTAAAAAACATCTAACTATTATAATCTTCAGTTTGCATTTAATGCCTTCTCATTACCTTGGTTTATGTGCACATAATCAATTAATATCATTAAATACACTTTTAATGTGTCATTGGCCCCATTCGAATATAAAGTTAATTTATAACTTTATATTATAACCCTTTTTAATATAAAGTCATTTTATAACTTTATATTATAAACCTTTTTAATTAAAAAATCATTAATGACACATTAAATATTAATATCTCCATAAATATGCATCCGTTAGCCATGCCAACTGAAACCAAGGTCAATTTTGCCAAACTCTGAGTGATTAGACGCCCTGCCAAAGATAGTAATTCCTGATAGCTGACTTACTATAAATAGTAAGTACACACCACTGAGTCTAGAAACAACTGCAAAGGTCCAATCGACGGTCGATACTGCAAATATGCTCTGTTTAGGTGCCCTGCTATTATTGGAAACCCTGACTCTGCCAAAATAGTAACTTACTATAAATAGTAAGTGTGCCAATCTGAGTCAAATAACTTGTGCAAAGGCCAAAACTTGAATCCAGTTGAGGAGTAATGTCCCAAATCACCGGGTAACTGCCACAGAAGACCCCCTATCCATAACTGTTAGCCTACGAGGGTCAAATGATAGGCTAATCCTTACGAACTCTGATGCTCACAAAAATGGGGACATTACAAATCTCTTGCATTTGTCATGGCACCTAGGTTAGCTAAGCATTTAGGGATCTAAAATGACATATTTGAGAGTTTCAATTGGCAAGTGGGGTTTCAAGAAGCCGTACAAGACACAAGGAAAAGCACATGTAAGCTAGAGACCAAATCGCCTTGCATTAGAGACTGTAAATTCCTTGCTTGGAGGCGCCAACCATCACCTGGCAACCAGCATTGAAATCCAATTGAAAAAATGAGCTAAAACAAGCATGGCGTCCTTGCATCCGATTGTCGTGATTGTCGTAACTGCCATATAAAAACCCAAGTTCCAAACTATTTCATTTTGACTTATGGGTATTGTCTTATTATGTTATGAATAAATAAAGAGGGTTTTCATTTCTATACGCATTTTCCCTTCAATTATTGCTTTATTTCAATTCTTGAAAATTGCCAGCATTGTTGCATGGCAGCACAAAAAAGCAAAAAAAAATCAGATTTTAACAGAAAACCAAAAGGATAGTTCTGAAACCACAAGGGGACATCTTATAGAGCCCCCAAATGACTTGCTCATTTTGCAGCTCAACCTCATAATTTGACTTTGCAGCTCACTATGCAGCTTCTGTGAAGGACTCTCCTAAATACATCTTTTACGAATTGGGCCCCATCAGCACTACATTGGAAAACATGAGGTCCACATCATTCATTATTGACACCTCGTATTCTTATGCTTGGCTATGCTCAAAACGGAAGATGAACGGTTGGGACATAAACAGTGTTTGTAACCATCATTCTTGTAAAATGACACTCCTTTTTGCTCTCCTTATTTGGGGGAAAGAACAACAGCAGTGCTACCAAATTGGTTGGGTATGGATTTTTTTGAGTAGATGAATTTTTCCAGTTTGGTTGGGGCAACTTTTTATTGGAATTAAAAGTATTTTTCTTTTAATTCAAATTTGATGGATATTACTCAATATTTTGATGTTATTGAGGTTTGAAACTCTATTCTTTCAGCATATCCATATATTTGATTATTTTCCAAATTCTGCTCCTAGTTATTATGAAATTCTAAGTTTAGTTTTCTCCATATTTATACAGATTCCAAATTGTTTTTTTTGAATTAGACATGAGAGTCCATAGCGCAGGCAAATCTAAGAACATAGACAACTATACATTTCTCTTGAGAGCATAGTTGGAAAACTCGCCTAAAACTCACGAGTTTTTTTTTGCAAACGAGTAATAACGAGAAGAACTCGCAGGAAAAAACTTGCCGATTTTTGTGAAAAACTCGCCGACTTTTGTGAAAAACTCGCTGACTTTTGGGTCACAAATGCTATGGACTACAATGATTGGACAGGGCGAGGGGAGCAGCCTCCATTGTTTATTGAGGATGAGATTTATGATTTAGAGCGACAGGCAATGGAGGAGGGTGGATTTGCATTCTCATTGGACGACCTTGAGGATGACCCTGAGGAGGAGTCATTGCCAGTGCCACCACCACCAGCTGTAGGAGGATCTACATCCAGGATGGAGGTTGAGGAGCCACAGGCACAGCAGGAGCAGACTCCTACGATTAGACCCTCTTCCGGTCCCTTACTGAGATCTAGACATGGGAAGAGGAAGATGGGATTCATGTGAATTTGTAAAAACTGAAATATATTAATGTTTATGTAGTATTTACTCTCAGTTTTACAAAAATAATTTGCTATTTTCATTTTGTTTTAGACTATTATCATATCAACGCATTGAGCACTCAGCATTCCACATGAGGATGCCATTTTGTATCCAATTTTCTTTCATATCAATCAAATATTGCTTGTTTCTTATATGTACTCATTTATTGACTCATTGGATGCATCTTATCTTTGAATTTTGCAAAAAAAATGCGTTTTTAGTGAAGTTTAAGCAATTTTTTAATTTCCCGAGTTTTTTGCCGAGTTTTTGCAGAGTCGAGTTTTCCAGGCTTGCCGAGTACTTGCAATTGGCGAGTTTTCCAACTATGCTTGAGAGTATACCATCTAAAGAATGTGAAAATTAATATAGTTTTCTTCTCTAGTTATTTTGTAATGTCCCTTCTCAAGCGTAATTAGTTTAAGAACAATTAATCTATTTTCCTAGTTTTCCTATAAGAAAATTGGTGAGCAAGGGAGAAATCCAAATTTCTTGGAGAACACAAGATTGGTCAATCAATGGTTTTGTTCACGGTAGTGAGTTCAGATGGTCTTGGTAAGCTTCATGATGCTTTCAGAATGCAATTCCGACCTTTTGAGAGCTCTCCAAACTTCTTGGAGGAGCATGCTATTTTTAGACAATTGCCAAGTTGCTTCAGTTTATTGTCCTAAGGCCTTGGTGACATATTGGTATGATTAGAATTTCATATTTGTCACATTTTAATACTTTCCGCAACTTGGGCGATTTATTGAATTATTAAATAATTATAACTTAAGTTGTCCTAAGGAGGAAATATTAAAAATGCAACTACGGTTTAATCATTTATTTAAAAGTATGTTAAGTTATGCCTATAGGGGGATGTCTAGGCACATGGGGACTTTGCTCTCTCAAAAGGATTATTATTTAATTTGAAAAAAAGAGTTTGTGGAGGAAAAAGGGAAATTATTATTATTTTCCCTCTAGAATGTTATAAAAGGAGATTGAGAGCTCGTTGTTGACGTTAGACATGTTGTGATATTGCCTTCGCTTTAGAGAGAATCTGCGTTCATCTCCAATTTTCTTGAGGATGAAAAACCTCATGAAAATATTGGTTTTGAGGATGAAAACTTGTAATAATCACCCTCAATTTTATTTTTTGAAAATCGTTAGCTCAAACAAAAGGAAATGTTCAGCAACTTCCTTTCCACCTTCTGATCACCAAGTTCCCAATGTGGGTGAGGTGAGAGCATAGAGTGTATAGGTTTACAAAATACTTGAATATAACTAAGCAATTGAAGGTAGTATCCACTTGTCTAGTGGGGTTAGCCCAACACGTCCACTTTTTAGTGGGAAAGTTGTAATATACACCCTATTTTTTTTCTTTCTGTTTGATGTATTTGTAGGTTGAGTTGTGAATATAGAGGAATAATGATAATCGTATCACATAAAAATAATATGCAATGAAATATATTGGAAACTTAAAATATTTGCAACATCCATAGGCTGGAATATATTTCTAAATATTTCAGAATTAATACAGAAGCTGTATAGCCATTAAATAAGTTTTTTTACAACATCCAAATGACTACAACACTTTCAAAATGACATTTCAGACATGCCCATTTGCTGCTTTGTAAAAATGGTCTGAAAATGGACTGTGAACAGCAACCTATGACTTCAAAAATGCTTGCAAACTCCTCCAAAAACCCTGCTGCTTCACCTTTAATCTGTTTGTTGAGTGTTTATAACACTTAGGCGCCCCCAAAACCACAAAAGACCTGCTCAAATCCTAGGCGCTTTGTCTAGGAATTTCCACGCACCTCTTAAAATGGTACGGCCAGCTGTAATGCCCACTCAATTTAATATTGAATTAGTCAAAAATAATGAAAAATAATAATAAACAGGAGGAAATTTTTCCAAATATTAACTTATAAACTTCAAATTTGGAAAGTAGTTTTATACAAATCAATGCATCTGCAAATATAAGATATAACATTCTTATGCAATTCTTCACATTCACAAAGAGAGTCATGAACATTTTTTCACAAGATGAAAAATTCTTCCTTAGCTCCATAATCTCACTTGATCTACAAACCTGTTTCTGCAAAACTAAATGCAGATATTAGTTCCACAAAATCCATCAAATACATATCAAATAATAATATACGAGCCTAAGGCCCTAAGGGCTGACCTAAAGTCTCGGGGGCTTAGCCTTGATGGCCTTGTCTACATATGCGTAGCGCAGAGACTTCGTAGTTCGGGAAACTAGTTTTGCAACCATAAGGTTGACTTAGATTCAATAACTCATAAGGAGTCTAGTTCATTCCATAATATTTTCTAGAGTATCATTAGTTCTAGAGAGTATGTGCAATATCTATATTTACAAGTAATCCTTACAGGGGTAAAATAAGGAAGTTATAACAACAGCAAAAACATTCCATTCATTCTCTATCTCAACACATCATACAAAATGCAAAAAATAGACAAGATTTTTACTCAACTTCTAAAGATACATGCGAGATCGCAAGAAGGCTGCAATATGTGAAATAAGACATATTTCGTCTCAAGAAGTGTTCACCCACTCATCATTTATTTACAACAACTTAGAGTTTAATCCCATATAAAATGTATTGCAAGCATTAAATCGACTACTAAGAATGTGACAAATCAATCATTTCAAACAATAGAATCCCATATGAAGTACTAACTTAGTCTAAACCAAACAATATAGCCACATTCTTCAATTTTTACGATAACAATTTAGCTATTCAATATGATAAAACTATTAGTGATAATTGTTTGGTATAAAGATAATTATTACATTTATCAAAAGAACAAAATAGTAGAAACATGAAAGACCTAAAATCTGCTCCATTAGTTTATGCCTAGATAGATTTTCTTCTAAGGTGTTGGTTAATCAAATTTCAAATACTAAATAGTTTTCGAAAGAAAATAAATGAAGGCATACAAAAAAATAAATAGTAGAGAAACAAAATACAATGGCATCATACATGCAACAATCAAAGACGCATTATGCAATGACATATATACCCATACATCATCTAATGTGTAATCACATATATACAATGAAGACCCATCTCAACCAATGATAAAATAGATAAACTTTATCTCGGATGCAATTTCATACAATTTAGACAATACCAAAGAGATTATAGATTTGCTATTTCTCTTCAAACAAAATAAGGTTTCAAAAATGAATGATTTAACCTGAACAACTATTGTTCTGAGAAGAATTCAAGCATCAGAGATATGTTAGATTTAGAGAGAAAAAGTCAAGGATTTGTAGATTAAATAGCAACAACAAAGAGGATGTAGGAATGGCCGTCACTAATTGATACACATCTCCAAATTGACAAACTAGGTAGTGCTAATTTTTGGATATGTTTTTCATAACTAAGTGGCACACCTTATATCAAAATTTTAGAAAAAACCCAATTCGTAGAAATAAAGTTATTGCCGACGCAACAAACTATTTTATTAGAGACGAAATGGTAGGAAATAGACGGTCACTAAACATTACATATCTCCATAATGACAAACTAGGTATGGCTGATTTTCAGATATGTTTGAAATACTTAAGTAACACACCTTATATCAAAAATTTTGAGAAACCCAGTTTGTATAAATAAATTTATGGCTGATGCAACTGACTAGGGTTTAGAATCTCCATACTGGTTATATTAACATCCCGATAAGTGATTGGAGTTTGGTTTCAAGAAAGTGATCTATAAGGAAAAAGAATGAACAAAATATGCAAAAGAGAATTCATAAAGCTTGCATTTAACAGAAATCAATTGCATACTTGGAATATTACTGCTATTCAATCCTCACCAAAATTCCCCAACTTGCGTCCATTTTCCCCAAGTCTTTTCTTTCTCTGTTGTTTGATTTTTCCTTCAAATTCTTTCCTAGTTTCTCAAGCTTTCCCATATGAATTAAACCAAAGAATTCTATATCTCAAGTCTCATCAAAAGGAAGTAAAAAATAATTGTGTTTGCAAATTCCTATTGTAAGCGTTGAGCCTGCATAGCCATTTTTCACATTTCAAAACCTTTTTATTAATCGTAGTGACTTTGTCCCAAGAGGAAGAAGAGAAAATCCCTTTCATAATGATTTCATGATCTTTTTTTTCCTCTTCCACTTCTTTTAATTCTTAATCTTTTAAAGTTGAATCATGATTTTTCATAAACCAAGTAACGACCACTTCTTGGCCCCAATTTAGAATTTAAAGAAAAATAAGAAAGCACACAAATTATTTTCTTAACAATATTTAATCATTTAAATAATTATTTCAAAATAATGTATTTAAAAATAAACGGGTTTTCAAGCTTGCCTTACACTAGCAATAAGGAATATTTTTCTGTTTATTAAGCCCTCAAACCTATTGTTCAAACACCTCCAATCTGCTCATTAAATTTCTCTTGAAACTCAAGCAAAGAATTACCAAAATGTGTAACAATATAGCTCCTGTGTGATTTCTGGATAAAATCACCTATAAATCCACCAGGAAAGATCTATCACTTTCGAAATGGATGTTCTTTGTTGTTGGGATTAGGGCATGTCAACCTTAGAGTCCTAGCACTTAATTATTATTATGTGATGTATTTATTTATTTTATAATGTTTATTTGCCTACCAAATTGTTGTCACTTTGTGGGACTTGTTGGTGATGTGGCATCCTACATGGCAAGTGACATGTGAAATTTGTAAGCTAAATTAGTGGAGGTAGGCATCCACTTTGGAGGACCTAGATTTGTGCCTAAATTGGTGGCATTTGTCATAAGTTACTATATAATGGGCTATGACAACTTGCTATGCCAGGTTATGATAGATTATGATGGTGGAAGAGTCATGAATGATAGATTGCTAGTTAAATATGACAAGTGGGGCCCATGTGATGAGGTTGCCTACACATGCAAGGTATTTGCATGCATGCAGGCTCATTGCATGTGCAACAATGGCTAACTTTATGGGACAGGGGTTGATTTATGGAAGATTGCCTTAATTATGAGTTTTGATTATGATGACATGTCATAATGAACTCATGTTCACACCTTGGGCGTGGATTTTGGTTATGGCAAGTTTTAGGCACCTTGTTTCATGTTGAGAGGTTATAAATACTTGCAGACAATGCATTTTAATGGTGAAAGGTTGAAGAAAGCTTACATGTCGTTATGTTGTCGAAATTACTCTAGATTCTTGTCATAGTGTGAAGACTCCTGAACATTGGTCTTGAGATTGTATTGTTATTGTTATTGTTATTGATAATACAAGTTGAGCCATGTGATTCGGAGTGTGGGTTTTTTCTCGAAGGGTTTTCCCACGTAAACATTGTGTTATGGTTTGCATTGTTGTTTATGTTGTTTAAATTTTGTATGCGCATCCTTTTGAATCTATAATTGTTAAAGTTGTTGAAAGAAATTTTGTAACTCTCCCCTACTTAGATTAGTGTAGAAAGTTGCTTCCACTCACCCAACTTCCTTTCAGTTGGTATTAGAGCTTGGCCAACTTTGATTCTATTGTTCGGTTTGAAGGTTTTTTTGAGCTGATCTTTATTTCAATGGGAGTTTTATAGAAGGGTGTTTCGTGACCTTGTTGTAGGCAAAAGATGGCAGGGACATTTAGAAGAATCGATATGGAGAAGTTTAACGGTAGAAATTTTGAACTTTGGAAGTTGAAAATGGAGGATATGGTCGTAGACAAAGATCTATGGGTTGTGATATCCAGAACTAAACCAGCTACAACATCCCAGGATGATTGCGATCTTATGGATAGAAAAGCTAAGGGTTTGATTAAACTCTGTTTGGTTGATTCCATCCTCCTGAACGTCCATGAAGAGAAAACTACAAAATCCCTTTGGAGGAAATTTGGAGACGTTTATTAGGCTAAATCCCTAGTAAACAAGTTGTTCCTGACAAAAAAATTGTATTCTTTGAAGATGGAAGATGGAGGATCCATGGCAAATCACCTGAACGCATTCAACATGCTGATAGCTCAACTGGGTTTCGTTGGAGATAAGATTGATGAGCAAGATCATTGCATGCTCATGTTGTGTTCATTGTCAGACTCATGGGACAACCTGGTAATGGCTACTGGAACTACAACCACCAATTTCAAGATGGATAAGGTGGTTTCTTTGTTGTTATTTGAAGAGATGCGGAGAAAGTCTAACAAGATGGCTAAGGAGGCCCTTGTTGTTCATGGTAGATTGAAGGAGAAAGGCAAGAGGAAGGAAGGACAAGAAATCAAAATCAAAATCTCTCAGGAGATCTAAGTCTCCTGGCAAGTCCAAGGTGAAGTGTTGGAACTACAGAAAAACTAGTCATTTTAGAGAAAAGTGCAAGGAAGAGAAGAAGAAGAAGAAAGGTAAAAATAATTTCTTAGATTTCAACATTGACAAATCCTCTCAAGATGATGCAAATGCATTTGTTGTAGCCTTGACAACCCATGTATTAGAAAATGTGTGGTTGATAGACTCGGGTGCTTCCTTCCACATGACCTCTCACAAAGGATGGTTCTCAAAGTATGAGGACTACGATGGTGGGAAGGTGTATCTAGGTGATGACTCTCACTTGAAGATCGTTGGCTGTGGAAGAGTCAAAATCAGATTCCCTGATGGAAGAGTGAAGGGGATTGATGGTGTCTTGCATAACCCGGGGTTGGCACGAAACCTGCTTTCTGTGAGTAAATTGAATGATGTGGGAGTGCAAGTTGTTTTCTTGAGTGGAGGATGTAAGATGACGAGAGGAGCGATGGTGTTGGCTAAGGGTGTTCAGATTGACACCTTGTACAAGCTAGATGAATGCACGATTCAGTGCAATAGTTCTTCTAATACAGTAAAGAAGAGAAGAGAAGTCTGTTGTAGCTACATTTGATGGTCATGCATTTTGGGTACTTAAGGGTACTCATTCCATGGAAATGAAGCTTCCTGTAGAGAAGACAATGCTATGGCACCATCGACTTGGTCACATCGGTGAGAACGGTATTAAAGCATCGAAAAATAAGAGCCTTGTTGAAGGTCTTGATGATTGTAATCTCAAGTTTGACTTTTGCGAACATTGTGTTTATGGAAAACAACACCGTGTTTCTTTTTACTCTATTTCTCATAAGTCTTCTAGGGTTTTGGACCATGTTCATGCAGATGTGTTTGGTCCTGTGAATGTTCCTTCATTGTCAAAATCTATATATTTTGTTTCTTTCATAGATGATTATAGTAGGACATTCATTTATTTCCTTAGGAGTAAATCTGTAATGTCCCCATTTTTAGCACTGCACTTCTCAGTGATTGATGGCCTATCCTCGGGGTGCTGTTGGCTAGTCAGAGGCATAATTAGGGTTTTCGACTGTTTGGCGGGTTCTCTTGAAGATTTAGGGTTTTGTTTGTTGGAGTTTGGGTGTTCGGATTCTGGATTCCTTCTGGGTTTTCAGAGAGCTTCGCAATGGTGGCGCATGCATTGCATTCCGAACAACTTTCCGAATTTACTATTTTTAGTAAATTCTATTTTTGACAGTGGTTCTGTCAGCACCAGCTCAGTCAACTTTCCTCTTCTGGCAGTTTATTGGGTAATTCTGAATTTTGGCGTAAGGGGTTTATTTTGGAGGAATAAGTATTTTAAAGACAATAATGTTTTATTTTATAAAATAACCCCTTGTCCTAGTATTATGACTTTAAGTTATTTTAAAGAAGGGGACCTTGAGGGGTATTGTCTCATGAAGGAAATATTTTATATTTCTAAAGTCAAAAAATATTACTTGGAGAAAAGGACGCCTTTTTATGAAGGAAAAGATTTTAAAATAAAGTTAAATTAAACCTTGAAAAAGGGGGCGCCCAAATTGGAGGGAAAAGAAGACAGTTCAAATTTGAAAGTTAGGGTTTCTAGAAGCTTCTGGAAAGTCATCACAAGTTTATAAAATGAGGTCTTAGTCTTCATTTTCAGCATCTTATATCTTGAGTATTGTTATGTTGCCGAAATGGTTGCTGGATTGCTTCGAGGAATGAATGCCTCCTAGCCTTGGCTCGACTTCGTGCTTGAGAGATAGCACCTAGTGGAGAGGTTTGCTTGTTTGAGTGACATTTTGTAGTGAGGTTTGCATTTGTAGTTTGGGTTTACTTGTGTAGTTCAGTTTATTGCATTTTATGTCATTTTCTGGAGTTGCTGATAACAGGGCTGAATCTATAGTTTCACTCATAAATCAAAAAATACAAAAAGAGTTGTTCTGGGTATTGTCTCATTGGTTTTCTTTGTTGGAAGAGACCCTTCATGAATATTTGCAGATTTTAATACGAAGTTTATGATTTTATAAAGCAAATTCGTCATTCCTTGTAGGGCGCCCTTTTTGGAGTGCTTTGGGATCCGTGCCATTAATTAATAGCCACTTTTAGCTGTCCTTTCTCATAACTAAACTAGGCGCCATCATTTTAAGAGTATTTTGCATCAGTTTTCATGTAATTTGAGTGAGAAATGAGTGAGTTGTGAGCTTTTCATTGAGTTTATGTATTGCTGGTTCTGTAATTCATGTTGCTGGTCTGTCAGATCAGACTTGAGAAAATTGCATATTAGCGAAGGACGGGTGTTAGGAATTCATTATTGACCTAGTGGATGACATCTTTACTATTGCAGCAACTTGTAGAGCTTAAATCCTTGATCTTGCAGGCATTCTACTTCTCATTGTAAGCTGAACAGTAGTACTGTCAGCAATTCTCTCAGTTTTGCTTATCATGTTTGTAATTGCCCACTGAATAAGTGGAAGAGGCTGGCTTGCCGCCTATTTACTTTGATTTGCATTGTAATATCGTACATCTCCGCCCTATGGTAGCTCCATTCCCACTCCGGGTTTGAAAGCACATTCTGGGTGTTGAGTTTATTTCGAAGTTGCATTTGTATTTCTTTAAATCTCCACCATATGGTCGCCTCATTCCATTCCGGTTTGGGTAGCACATACTTGGTGTTGAGTTACTTTCAGTTGCAGTTCTGATTTATTGTACTGATGATCCTCTTGCCATATGACAGCCTCTCTCTTGTTGAGATTGAGTGCGCATTCTTGGCAAAGAGTTATATTGTAACTGCTGGTTTGATTTATCTAACCCTAACGGGTGGCTTCTACATTGTTGTGTAATTTGGCAAAAATCGAAAAAATTGGTTCTGGTTCATTACAAAATCTGAAGTCTTTAGTCGGTTTAAGGAGTTTAAACCCTTGGTTGCAAATCAAACTAGTAGAAACATTAAGTGTTTGAGGACTGTCAATGGCGGTGAGTTTTGTTTGGTAGAGTTTGACAAGTTCTGTAAAGAGCAATAAGACTTGGTTGTTGAACAGGAGCAGTAGGACGCCAGGTGGTCATTCCTGTGACATAAATTGTAAGCTTTCTTCAAGTTTTATGCCTCGTGCCCCACAATGAGCGCTAGAAAACTGTTTGCGTTTCAATTTGCACCTCTGGAATGCGGATTAGAAACGAACAGCTATGCACAGTTAAAATGCTCTTCAAATTAGGAAGGGAAGCTCCCTCTTCGCTGATGATGCTTAAAAAGAATACTAAACTACTGCCAATCTTTTTTATTCTCAGCTAAGAGCACAAGGTTACAAAACTCTTTGCGTCGTAGCTGAGGTTTTCTCTTTTCCAAAACTTCAAACTCTAACTAGGCCTAAACTATAGACGCTTTTGACAACTCAAGTAAACTCAGAGCTTGAGAGTCGGAAGTAAACAAGGAATGATTTGATTAACACAAAAACTTAAATAAACTTACTTCCAGATCACACCTGGAGACTCATTGTACTTATAAGATGTAAGCTGAAATAAAGATTATATAAGCAAAACACATAAGACAAGAAACTGAAAAAGATCGAGCAAGTAAATTAGAACAAAGAAGGCATAAGTTTTCACTTTTCTCAATTTCTAACAGCAATTAAACTTTTGGGACAGCAGATTGTAGCAAAGACAGGCTTACAATGTGCGATCAAACACTAGATTACACTTGACACAAGTTGAACGATAATTGAACAACAATTTGCAGCAATTCAGGCTTACAAATTAGCTCTTGCAATAATAGTTAGAAAATAATGGGCAATGCTGCACTTATTTATACACAAACAAGGAGTAGGTAACCCTAATATTTGCTTAGTTTAAGCTGACTAGACTTTCCAACTCGCAAGATTTATTTCTAAAAACTAACACAAGACAACTAACTAACCACCTACTAAAATCAGTTAACTGATTTAAAAGTAGGGAAAATTCCAACTATACATTTGATTTTCTATTTTACAAAGAATAGATAAGCATGAAACAAGAACAAGAAGTTAAACTCGGAAAAGGCATCGAGCTAACTACTGCTTTTAGTTCTATTCTTACAAATCTTCGCTGCCCCAAAAAGGTGACTCACTCATTGATAATTTGGAAAAGTATATCCTCCAAAAAGTTGGGAACTACCTCCTTATTGGGAGTACTGATACTATCCAAAACAATATTTTGCTTTTCCAGCATCTCCTCACCATCTGCAATCAACTTCAGAAATTCCTTCACCTCTTTCGCTACTTTATCAAATTTTGTTGACATCAAGGCAACATGATTCATCTTGCTAGCAAGAGGATCACTACTAAAACTGCCTCAAACGAGATTCTGAAACTCTGTTTGCACTTCATCGAGATCCAAGAAAGTGCCATCATCATGACGATATTGACGAGGGATCTATGAAACAAATGTGCTTATGAACTTGAGGATATTAGCAACCTTCTATCTATATTCAGTCAAATCTACATATATTCTCTCATAGGTTTTTTTACTTTGAAGAGGTGTTGATCTCTCCAAGCAAAAATCTTCTTCTTATGTTCTTCTGTAATGATTGAATCATAAGCCATCCTCAAGTCAGAAATGATGATCTCATGCATTGATTTCACTTTTTCCATACACTTGTAAGAGTCCAGGTGACTCTCTGCCCAAACCCTAACTGTAAATATTGTTTTTGGAGAGTTTTGTGTGTTTTGTATTTTTTTGAGGTTTTTGATAATAAACAAGAAAGCTGCGATTTGCTCTAAAATTGCTTAAAAATTCATAATAAATCCTAAGGCAATGAATATGCTTGGAAAATGCTCAGAATATATAGGCGCATCAATCTATTAAGTTTCCAGAGCTTTTACAATATCAAAATATGAACATATGAATAAAATACTATTTTATTTCAAAGGAACCTGATTTCTCTTGTAGGCGCCAAAATAACAGAGATGAATGGTACAGCTGAAAGAATAAATGAATCTCCAGACTCTGAAAGCATTGCAGAAGCTCCAGATAGCCTAGGCGCACAAGATCCAGCCAACATGAAATGCTAAATGAAGGCGTATTTCCCAAGAATGAAATGTACGGCCTTGCTGGTTTCAAACTGTACGGCCCAATAGCATTAATAAATATGGTACCGCTGCAATGAATAAAGTGCCAGATCTCTGCTATGTACTCTCTGTGAAGTCGCCTCAAACCCCTGATGATTAATCTCTGTAAAACTCTGCCTGAATCGATCAATAAGCTCAAACTGTAACCTCTGTGTGAAGTCACCAAGAAGACAATCTTCAATTGGTATTGCACAGTCTCAGTATGCTAGATTCTGAAGAGGTATCGTTCTCCAAAATCGTTCGTTTGCCGAAACCGTAGGTTTTGCAAACTTCAATGCTCAGAGCAAAATAGAAGACAAATTGAATAATCAAATCATAAGAGTTCGATTTGTCTTTTCCTGTGAATATATAGCTCCTTGGAAAAATTCGACCCAATGACTTTTTAATAATCATTTAATTAAATGATTAAATACATCCTGCTGACTTAGGAGAAATGCATTAAATAATTGGCACCATCATTAAATGAATAATTACTTATTCATTATATAAAATTTCCACTTTATTATAAAGTATAATAAATACTTTATAATACGCCTTTTAATTAAATGTTTAAATAACTAATAAAGTGACTTTAATATAAAGTCAAAAATATTAATTATTCACTAAACCATTAAATACTCCATTATTTCTCCATCTGACCGTCAAACTGATGAACTGGGTCGACTCTGAGCTAAACAGCTGAACTAGGTGCCCTGCCCAAAATAGCAGCTTCCGCCTGTCCGACTTTCTAAAAATAGAAAGTGTAGAAACCCCTGTTTCCCCCTGACACTGCTTCTGATAGATTTTTAATGTTTTTCTGACGTTTTAGGGTTTTTGAGATTTTTTTGTGTTTTTGAAGCAATAATGAGAAGGTACGATTTTGACAATAAATGCTAATAAATGGAAATAAATTCTCTAAAAATCCAATAGCTCTGGAAATACAATACTAACAACACCAGTAACCTTTATTCAACTTTTCAAGTGATTACAATGATACCCAGAAGAAGCAATGAATAAAAGAAGAATTTTTATTGGGAAAAGAACCTGGTTTTCTGCTGGTACGGCTGAAGGTACAAATGGTACGGCAGAAATAAATATGATCTCCTTCCTTCCTTCTGGCATGCACAAATTGATTGACTGGTATAGGCGCCTCTTTCTGAACAAACTGGAGCCTCCAATCCAAGGCGTTGCTTCCAATGTGATAAGTACGGCTCTTAAGAGGTACGGCCTGCTGGTAAAGTACGGCCTGTCAGGCTGCAATTAATGCTTGTACGGCTTCAACCAAATCATTGTATAATCCTCTGGAAAAAGGTGCGCCTAGGTTAGGAAACACTGTCTGGACACAAACACTGAAGAATCTCTGGTCAAGAACAATCTCTGAAAGCTCTGTAGTTTTCTCTGAGTAAGAAAACCTCTGTAGGCAATAGATCGAGTGATATTGCACACTCTCTGAATTGCTTTCCGCTGGAGATGGCTCGTTCTCCAAGGAATCGAACGTGAAACCCTAAGTCTCAGGCTCAGACCAAAAATTGATCAATATCAAATTCAATAATCTCATAATGGGCTCAATTCCCAAGGCAAACCCTCAAATACATGAAAAGTGCGATTCCCTTGAAAATAGGGTTTTAATGAAATATTCATATTTTAATATTTTCATCTTTCCATAGTTCTCCACTGAATATTTAATTATTAAATAAAATATCAAACTGGCCCCTTTCTTCATGATGGCGCACCCCTCAAGGAATTCACTTTAAGTTATAATATTAAATTATAACTTTATATTATAAACGTTAATTAATTAATATTTAATCAATACGATCAAATATTAATATCTCCCTTATTTCTAACCCGTTTACTGATCCGTCTGATGCCGACAGCTCTGAAGTGATTCCTGATGCCGCCACCAAATCAAGCTAAAAATAGCAGCTTCCCACACTGCCGCCAAGAACGCTAAAATAGCAATTCGCAAATGACCTCCGATCGAGTTTAACGAAGACAAATGATCAATCCCTGCCGACCGAAGCTGAGCCAAGTTCCAATGACCCCTATCCAGTCCATCAGCTACGAGGGTCGTATGATAGGCCAACTCCGCCGAGAGATGTCAAGAAGGGGACATGACAAAGTCTCTAAAACCACTGGGGATTCTGCAAAGGCCCAACCTGAAACAACTGCAACAAGGAAGCTCCAGAACACTGGGTAACTGCCTCAATTGATCCTCTGCACACATCTGTCAGCCTATGAGGATCGAAATAATAGGCTATCCACATATCCAGCTGCGCTGACTAGGATGGGGACATCACAGTCCGCCCTCCCTGAAATTGCTTGTCCTCAAGCAATCTCAACTCTGGATGCTGTAAAATCTCCTCTGACTCCCATGTAGCATCCTCAACTGGCAAATCTCTCCACTTGATCAGATATTCCCTGATCACCCGCCTCCGGAGGTGTCTCTCTCTCATCTCGAGGATGGCCTCGGTACTAGTATCAATTTCCCTTCATCATCAAGGGGTGGCAGAACTGGAGAGGGTATCACGTGCTGACCCAATGCCTTTTTAAGGCGAGAAACGTGAAACACATTGTGAACCCTGCTATCTGCTGGCAAGTCCAACTCATAAGCAACCTCGCCCACTCGTCTGACAACACGAAATGGACCATAGTAGCGAGGCTTCAGCTTCTCTGCCCCACTCTTCCGCAGAGTAGATTGACGATACGGCTGCAACATAAGGTACACCATATCACCCACATCAAAGGAACGCTCAACCCTCTTCTGATCAGCATACTGCTTTTGCTGATTCTGTGCCCGCTAGATATTGTCTCTGAGAGACCTCAAAATGTCCTGCTGACTCTGCATCATATCCCCTACACTCGACACTCTGCTATCACTCAATGTCAAGTCCAAAAAGTTGGGCGCCTCATATCCATACAAAGCCATGAAGGGTGTCATCTGTATTGTCATGTGGTGAGTCGAGTTATAACAATACTCG
The DNA here is from genome assembly GCA_007258455.2 of Sequoia sempervirens. Lineage (NCBI taxonomy): Eukaryota > Viridiplantae > Streptophyta > Pinopsida > Cupressales > Cupressaceae > Sequoia > Sequoia sempervirens. Next base: position 7,612 of record VDFB02343341.1, on the reverse strand, counting down.
CAGAGGTATATCCACCTCACCCAAGCTCTCTGCTATCCAGCTATGTAATTGCGCAAGTAACCTTCCACCCACTTATTGACAATCTCTGTCTGCCCATCTGTCTGCGGATGGTAGCTGGTACTCGGTGTCAGTTCAGTCCCATAGAGCCTGAACAACTCTTGCCAAAAGTTGCTCATGAACCGATTGTCTCTATCGCTGACTATCGTTCGAGGCAACCCATGCAACCGAAATACCTCTCTAAAGAAAAGCTCTGCAGTCTGCGATGCTGTGAATGTAGTAGTAATCGGGAAGAAGTGTGCATATTTAGTCAACCGATCCACCACTATGTAGATGCAATCTTTACCTTGGGCTTTCGGCAAACCCGTGATAAAGTCCATCGATAAACATTCCCACTTCCTATCAGGTATCAGAAGTGGCTGGAGCAATCCAGCAGGATATGTGTGTTCTTGCTTGTTCTGCTGGCAAACAGAACACTCTCGAACATACTGTAACACATCAGTTTTCAGCCCTTTCCAAGTAAACCGTTCCCGAACCATTTTATATGTCTTGTAGTACCTGGGATGGCCCGCCATAGAAAAATCATGAAAGGCTCTCAAAACTATAACCCTCACCTTAGAGCCAGGAACCAGAAAAATCCACCCCTTGTAAATGATCAAGTCATCTACAATAGTGTACCTATCATCCTACTTTGTCCTGTCAACAATGCTAGAAGCCCATGGGTTCTTAGCATACTCTGCAATAATCCGATGCCTCCAATCCTCTGTGATCTGTGCCATGGCATTCAACTGAGGTCTACGAGACAAGGCGTCAGCTACAACATTCTGCTTCCCCTTAATGAAAGTAATGTCAAAGTCATACGACTGCAGTTTGCTGACCCATTTCTGCTGCCTCTCATTCAGGTCTTGCTATCCAAGGAAGTGTTTCAGGCTGTTATGGTCCGTACAAACACTGAATTTGCTGCCTACCAAGTATTGTTTGAACTTAGCCAGAGCATGCATAATGGCTAACATCTTCTTGTCGTAAATGCTATAGAACCTCTCTCCTGCATCAAAACGACACCAATGCCCTCTCCTGAAGCATCGCAAAACAAATCAAATGACTTCGTAAAGTCAGGCAATGCTAGCACCGGACATGAAGTCATGATCACCTTAAACCTGTCGAAGCACTCCTGTGCCTGTGGTGACCAAGTAAAAGCCCCCTTCTTTGTCAAATCCGTGAGGGGTGCGGCGTGACGTGAGAACCCACTAACGAATCTCCTGTAAAAAGTACACAACCCAATGAAGCCTCTGAGCTACGTAAGGTTCTCAGGTACCGGCTAGTCAACTATAGCTCGGACCTTCTCAGGGTCCATACTCACTCCCTTGGCACTGATGATGTGCCCCAGATACAACTCCTCCATACCTAGCTCACACTTGGATTCCTTGGCATAGAATGACTCATCAGCCAAGATACCCAAAACTGCATCTAAGTGAGCCAAGTGCTCCTCCCATGACCTGCTATATGCCAGAATGTCGTCGAAAAAGACCAATACAAATCTCCGCAGCTGAGAACTGAAGACCCTATTCATAGTAGCCTGAAAGGTGGCAGGTGCATTGGTTAGACCGAAAGGCATAATCAAGAACTCGAAGTGACCGCAATGACACCTGAAAGCGGTTTTCTCAACATCCTGCTCCCTCATCTGTATCTGGTGGTACCCGGATCTCAAATCAATCTTCGTGAAGAAGATAGCACAGTGTAACTCATCGATGCGTGGTATAGGGTACCTGTTCTTAATTGTCCTCTTGTTGAGTTGTCGGTAGTCTATGCACATCCGAAGTGATCCATCCTTCTTCTTCACCAATACAACCGATGAAGCAAAAGGTGACTTGCTAGGTCTAATATGCCCCATAGCTAGCAACTCGTTGATGGTCTTCTCTATCTCATCCTTGAGTCGTTTCGAATGTCTGTAAGGTGTGATCATAACGGGCTTTGCGCCCTCCTCCAACTCAATGATATGCTTAGTGCCTCTATCTGGTGGTCTACCAGGTGGAATGTCGCTAAACACTTTGGAGTGTTTAGTCCTCAGTATCTGAATGTCTGGGTGGTACTCACCCTTCTGCTGCTCCTGCTGAGCTGGCATCAACATGCACTCTGCCGCCCAGTCAACCATATCATGACAAATGAGTCTCTCCATCCGTCTGAACGAAACCATCCTCAGATTACTGTCTCTAATAGCCTTGATGACATGAGGTCTCCCATCAACCTTGAACTTCATCTCCATGTCTCGCAAATTGAGTGTGAACTCACCCAAATCGTGCAACCACGCCATCCCTAACACCACATCAGTATCTCCCATATTAACAACATAGAATTCAGTCTTGAATTCATAGTTGTTCAGTCGCATTGGAAGATCAGTAATCTTTCGGTCACATCTGAGGGTGTTGTTGGAAATGTTGTCATTGATGTCAAATATGAGAAGACAAATGTTGTCATTGACGTAAAAAGAAATAGATAGGATTATTGGCAAAGACTATTTTAAGAAGATTATCCATGTGTAGCAGGTTGATAGCAACAAATTTAGAGATGTATGACAGATCTTCAAAAAGATATATGGAAGAGTTTATGAGCAAACTTTTGAAGAACTTATGAGAAAATTTTTAAAGAATGAATAAGTAGATTCAAACATGAACAAAATTAGAATGCAAATCTGAAAGTGAAGTCTCAAACATAAAAAAAAAAAACAATCAAATCTTATAAGTATGCAGATCCAGATCAAGCAGATCGGCTGATATAAGAAATCTGCAATAAGGGAAACTCACTACAGTTGATGCATAAGTTTATTTAAAATAAAAAGCAAATAAGAAAATTTTTAGCAAAGGACAAAAGTCATAAAAGACAAAAGAAGACAGTAAAATACTAAAATACCAAATGCAGTATTGTTAAAGAAAAATCAAAGAAAGTTGTGATCTCATAAAGCAACGAACAACAAAAGACAAAGGCTAACAAAAACAACTAATGAAATGACACGACTCCTAAACAAATACGTTTCAAGTGATAAAGTGAAATAACACGATTTTTTAAGAAACATGACTCTTGCGATGATGCGATTTCATTGGAGATGCAAACGCTTCATCTAAACAAAAGGAAAGATTTGTCTTAAAGCGATTTCTTTAATACTTCAGATTTATCTAAAATTAATTCAAGAAGAGGTCTGATGAAGATAGCAAATGGGTGCAATTAGCATTTGCAAAGAGCTGCGATTAGTATAAGAGGGAGACAATTTTTGTCTTATTCAATTTGTTTTTGAAGAGGTACAATTAAAGGCAGTGATTTGTTACATGAAAGGGTGTGATGCATTTAAAAGTTATTTCCTTTGGGTAAAAGACACATCAATTCATAAAGGATATCTCTCATGAAGAACATATAAATGTTAAATGAAGATATGTTTTGAAAAAGAAAAAATGAATTATTTCTGAGTAAAAGAGCAGAGATAAAGAACTTGTGTGAGCCTTAAAGAAGCATCATATATCACAAAGGAGAGTTAGAGTGTGTAGTGCTGTATGTAAAAAGCTATATCTTTAGAACGAAGATTTTTCTGTGTGGAGTAAAGGAATAACTGATAAATCATAAAAACACGAATGTGGCTGTGTGTGAAAAATTGAATATCATCAAAGGATAGAGAGATCTGGGTTATAGAGTTTATTGAATATCATTGATGATAAATAGAGGATATGATCTGAATCAGAGTCAAATGAAATAAATATTATTTGAAGTGAGTGAAGGAAACGTATGGTGTTGAATGTGTAAGTATAAAGATTATATCATCTGAACTCAAGCAGTTGCTGATAGCTGAGTAAAATAAGAATTGCAACATGTGTGTATGAAGTTAAAAAGAATATCATATATACACCAGCAAATCTAAAGAGAATATAAAAAGTGGATTTGGCTGAGTTGAGAAGAGTGATTAAGCAAAGTTTTGAATACATTTGGGCAGACATATGAAACATATGAAGGCAGATTATAAATAGGAATACGTGCAGATTAGAGAATATCTTGAAGACTAAATTCATGAGAAGATTGTGAATAGTGATGATCAGTTTTCTAAAAGGAGTTTGTGCACAGTCTGGATCTGATTTGTGAAGAATGTATGCAGATCTTATAAAGCAGATTGAAGTGAAATAAGTGCAGATTTTGGATACAGTAATAAGTATTGAAGACAAAACATATACATCAGATTTGTAAGAAAATTGTTTGAGCAAAAATTGTCCATCATCTGTTGAGGAAGCAACAATTGAAGGTGGAACATTATCATTCAAATTATAATCTTTGCTAAGTTGGTGCTTGGCAAGTAGGGGTTGATGCACCTTGTAGGTTGGTGTCTACTAAATCAGCATTAGGGGTTGAAGCTCCTTGTAGGTTGGTGCCTACTAAATCTGGATTAAAGGTTGGTGCTCTTTGTAGGTTGGTGCCTACTAACTACTCATTTAGTGATTCAAGTAGGTTGGTGCCTACATTCATTGTAAAAGTTTATATAATTCATAAAAGTACATTGTTTGTACCGTGGTTTTCTCCCGTAAGGGTTTCCACGTAAAATCTTGGTGTCAACTTGTTCATATTGAGTTATTCTTGCATAGTTGATTTGTATTAGAGTTTGAAGTTGATAAGAGTTGAAAGGGAAAAAGTTAGTTGATATACTGATTCACCCCCCCCCCCCTCTCAGTATATTTTTGTGCTCTTCAATTGGTATCAGAGCAAGGTCCTTCTTAAAAGCCTAACCGCTTGAAGGAGATCCTTAAGAGCACACATGGCAGATCATAACAACACAGTGAAAGCACCCATCTTTGATGGGACTAATTACGCATTTTGGAATATCAAAATGGAAGCATACTTGAATGCACTTGGGTTTGATGTGTGGCAATCTGTTGTTGATGGGTATTCACCTCCAGCTACCCCTCCAACGGATCAAGCAGGGAAAAAGAGAAGTGAAAACAATGCAAAAGCTAAGCATGCTCTTCTTTGCAGCCTAACAGATTCTGAGTTTACAAAAGTGATGAGATGCAAATCAGCAAAAGAGATTTGGGACAAACTTCAAAATATTTATGAAGGAGATGCAAAAGTTAAGAAGGCAAAGTTGCAAACTCATAGAAGAAGGTTGGAGACTCTCAAAATGGAGGATGATGAAGATATTGCTTCATATTTTCTTCGTGTTGATGAAATAGTGAATATCATGAGGGGACTTGGTGAAGAGATCAAGGATGACTTCATTATTGACAAAATTCTAAGATCTCTTTCTACAAAATTTGAGGCCAAAGTTGCAGCATTGGAAGAATTGACAAACCTGGATAAGCTATCGAAAGATGAATTACATGGGATCCTTGCTGCCTATGAGATGAGAATTGAAGGAAGATCGCCACAAAAGGAAGTCTCGTTTAAAGCATCTAAAATGGGCAAGAGCAAGCATGAAGAACAAAGTGACAAATCAAGTGATGAAACAGAAGCTTACTTCATGGGAAAACTCAAGAAAGGAAAAGGGAAATATAAAGGAAAATTCCCTTTTAAGTGCTTCAATTGTGGAGAAGTTGGACATTATGCTTCTAAATGTCCTTACAGTAACTCTAGTGAAAATGAAAAAGAAACCTACATCAAGAAAAAGGGAAAGAAGAGATTCGAAAACACAAAAAAAACTTTTACTCAAAAGAATGCAGCTCTTCAGAAGAACAAAGTGACGACAGTCAAAGCAATAATGATGAAGAAATATTGTTCATGGCTGAATTTGAAGAACAAGATGCTGATCAAGAATGTGAAGAAGAAGAAGAATGCAATGAAGAAGAAGAAACAGATCTTGAGGAAGAACTTCACTATGCATACAAGAAAAATGAAGAATTAAAGAAGGTCACCAAGCATAAACTAAAAACTAAGGAGTTGACTAAAAGCTTGGAGGAATTAAACAAAATAATTGAAGATTTGAGGACTCAACTAGTAGAGGCTGAACAAGTTGAAAATGAGATAAAGATCAAATTAAGTACAAAAGAGAGAGATTGTGACAAATTGGTACAAGAAGTTGCCTTGCTGAAAGATGAATTGAATAAGCCAAAGGAGAAATGTACAAAGTGTGTTGAGAATGTCACAAGTTTTAAGGAAAATGAAAGAAAATCTAATGATGGGCAGTTTTATTCTTTCTATGGATATTGCTATTCGTGCAACTATTTTGGACACAAAGCAATAAATTGCAGATTTCAAGCAAGAAATGGTTCAAGCTTCACTAAGGGAGATTATAATTCATTTAGTCATAACATTATGTGTTTCAAGTGTAACAACTTTGGACACATAGCACGTTTTTGTAGACTTCGTTTTATGGAACCATCTTTACAAGATATGAAGAAGAACACCATGGAAAAGGAGAAAGAGCTTAAAAAGGTTTGGAGAAAGAAGATAGAAACAAGAAATGAAGAATCCAATACAAATTCAATATGCCTTTTCTAAGAGGAAGCATGAATTTAGGGGGAGCTATGTTGAACATTATCTTTCAGTCCCTTGGAGAAGATGACTAAAAAGTGAAGTATCTCAAATGTTGAAGAGAAATCTACTTATGAAGATGATGAATTGTTGGAAATTTTATTGATGTCAAAAATGAAGAAGTTTTCTTGCAGATGAAGAAAACTATTTTAGAAGACCAGGAATGAAAAGAGAAAGATGAGTATTAGTAAAGGGGAGCTATACACAATATTTTGTAGCTCCATGGAACAAAAAAAAAAAGAAAAGAAAAGGATATTGTTGGAAGACCCTTTGCCATTGATGTCAAAGGGGGAGAGATATAGAAAGGGGGAGCAATGCAAAAGAAGAAAATAATGTTTGTGTTGCCATCAATGACAAAGGGGGAGATTGTTGGAAATGTTGTCATTGATGTCAAATATGAGAAGACAAATGTTGTCATTGACGTAAAAAGAAATAGATAGGATTATTGGCAAAGACTATTTTAAGAAGATTATCCATGTGTAGCAGGTTGATAGCAACAAATTTAGAGATGTATGACAGATCTTCAAAAAGATATATGGAAGAGTTTATGAGCAAACTTTTGAAGAACTTATGAGAAAATTTTTAAAGAATGAATAAGTAGATTCAAACATGAACAAAATTAGAATGCAAATCTGAAAGTGAAGTCTCAAACATAAAAACAATCAGCCCTGGCAAGTATGCAGATCCGCATCAGCGCATCGGTTGATATAAGAAATCTGCAATAAGGGAAACTCACTCACAGTTGATGGCTAAGTTTATTTAAAATAAAAAGCAATAAGAAAATTTTAGCAAAGGACAAAATTTAGCAAAGGACAAAAGAAGACAATCAAATACTAAAAGACCAAAGGTAGCATTGTTAAAGAAAAATCAAATAAAGCTATGATCTCATAAAGCAACGAACAACAAAGCATGCATAACAAAACACCACGAAATGACAATTAATTCTAAAACAAATACGCTTTCAAGATAAAGTGAAATAACACGATTTTTTAAGAAACATGACTCATGCGATGATGCGATTTCATTGGAGATGCAAGCGCTTCATCTAAACAAAAGGAAAGATTTGTCTTAAAGCGATTTTTTTAATACTTCAGATTTATCTAAAATTAATTCAAGA